>JAJPUD010002619.1:225560-245059 GCA_023553655.1 Myrmecobius fasciatus
ACAGAGAGACAGAGACAAAAAGAGAGGGAAAGAGACACAGACAGAGACAGAGATAGAAACAGAGACAGAAAGAGATAGAGACAGAAATAGAAAGAGACAGAGATAGAGGGACAGAGAGAGAGAAGGGAGAGAAAAGGCAGAGACAAAGAGAGATGGAGGGAGACAGAGAGACAAAGGGAGGGAGGAAAGGAAGGAGGGAGAGGGAGAGGGAGAAGGAGAGAGAAAAATGGGGGAAAAATAGGATGAAGAGAAATAGGCAGTTAGTAATCCTAACCGTGAGTGTGAATAGGATGAACTCAGCCATAAAACAGAAGCACATAGCAGAGTGGATTATGTGATTTAGACTTAAAGGGTGAGACCATAAGCAAATTAAGGGCTCATGGAATAGTTTACCTAGCAGATCAATAGATGATGGGAGATTTATGACCAAATAAGAGAAAGAAAGCATTACAGAATATAAACTGGACAATTCTGATTACATTAAATTATAAAGTTTTTACACAAACAAAACCAACACAGCCAAGATTAGAAGGAAAGCAAAATAAACAAATAAAAAAAAACTGGGTGGAAAATTTTACATCAGTAAAAAAAAAAAGTTTTACTGATAAAGGCTTTATTTCTCAAATATATGTAGAATGGAGTCAAAGTTCTAAGAACTTTGACCAACTAATAAATGGTCAAGGGGTATGAACAGACAATTTTTAAAAGTTCTGTGTAATCATGTGAAAAAATGCTCTAAATCACTATTGATTAGAGAACTGGAAATCAAAACAACTCGGAGGTACTACCTCACATCTATCATATTGGCCAGTATGACAAAAAAGGAACATGGTAAATGTTGGAGGGGATTGTGGGAGAAGTGGAACACTAGTGGTGGAGTTGTAGACCGGTCCAACAATTCTGGAGAGCTATTTGTAGCTATGTCCAAAGGACTATAAAATTGTGTAAACCCCTGGATCCAGCAATACTACTATCGGGCTTATATCACAAAGAGACAAAAAGGGGACAAGGACCTATGTGTCCCCAAATATTTATAGCAGCTCTTTTTGTGGTGACAAAGAAGTAGAAATTGAGGAGATGCCCAAACATTGGGGAATGGCTGAGCAAGTTGTGTTATGTGATTGAGATGAGATACTATTGTGCTATAAGAAGCAAAGAGCAGGATAGTTTCAGAAAAACTTATCTCACTTTCTCTGTCTCTGTCTATGTCTCTCTCTCTCTCTTTGTCTCTGTCTGAACTGATGCAAAGTGAAATGATCAGAACCAGGAAAACAGGGCACACAGCAATAGCAATATTATATGTTGATCAACTATGAATGACTTAGCTATTCTCAGCAATACAATGATCTAAGACAATTCTGAAGGACTTAAGATGCAAAATACTATCTATCTCCAGAGAAAGAACTGTTAGAGTCTGAAGGTGAATCAAGGAATACTTAAAAAAAACACTTTATTTTTCTTGTTCTTTAAAAATCCGTTTTCTTTCACAACATAACTAATATGGAAATATATTTTGCATGACTGCATATGCATAACCTATGTCAAGTTGCTTGCCTTTTCAATGAAGGGCAGAGAGGAAGGAAGAGAATTTGAAACACAAAGTTAAAAAAAATGAAAAATTGCATTTATATGTAATTGGAAAAATATTTAAAGCCATCTCCCCAAACTCCCTCAAACACAAGCTATATAAAAACAGAGGAAAAAAAGCAATTTCAAAGCCTTTAATTGTCAGTAATGAAAAGTCTCTCTTTTTGGGTCAGATAAGGGAATCTTCTGGATTTTTTTCTAATATTTTAGACCAATCTTTACCCAATTTGAGAGCTCTTTTTAAAAAATCATCCTGTTTTAAATGGAACCTGTCTCTAAACCAATAAAAATTTACCTAAGGGAGTGTTCATTGGCCAGCCTTCATGGTACCTTCTTCAGTGACCCCTCACTTCTAAGGAGATCCATCTGGACTCGGTTCAAAAAACTAGGAATGGGAAGTTCTTTGCCAAGGAAGTCAATCTTTGGAAATAATGTCCTTGGATATTCTCTTTTTTTAAATTAAAGCTTTTTATTTGTATAACATATGTATGGGGAATCCCCAGCATTGATCTTTACAAAGCTTTCCATTACAAATTTTACCCCCAGTCCCCTCCCCTCCCCTAGATGGCAGGAAGTCCACTACATGTTAATAATGTAATAATAGTTGACAAGTTGTGCAAGAAAAATCCTATCTATAAGAAAAAAAGAAAACCAGAGAAAGGCAACACAATGCAAGCAAACATCAACAGAGAGCATGAAAATGTTACGTTGTGGTCCATATTTCATTTCCCTCTCTCTGGGTGTATATGGTTTTCTTCAGTGAACAATTGGAGGTGGTTTGAGACAATTCTTTGTTGCAGAGAACCATGTCCATCAGAATTGATCATCATGTAATACTGTTGTTGCCTTGTATGATGATCTCCTGGTTCTGCTCGTTTCATTCAGCATCAGTTCATGCAAGTCTCTCCAGGCCTCTCTGAAATCATCCTGCTGGTCGTTTCTCACAGATCCTTGGATATTCTTTCAGCAAAGGTTTGGTGAGCACGCAGAAACCCTCAGAATCTCAGTCTTCATTGGCCACCAGAACTGTTATGATAGAATACAAAACTGAGTAGTGATATCCAGACAATGATTTACTTAGCAATGCATGTGAATCCAGAAACAAAACAGATCCAAGGCTTTCCGTAGTCAAGGACCCTGACCATCAATTTCTACATGGTTAATATGCAATTTTCTTTGCAAGATCAATAATCCTCGATTTTAGGAATGAAGATCTCCTAATTAAGCTTCAGCCTTGTTGGCCACGCAGATTTAAATGTCCTTCCAGGTGAGGAGGAAGATGTGCTCAAGAAAAACTGGAACTGTAATGGAAAATCACAACCAGGGCAGTTTGGAGACCTGCTCTCCTGCAGACCCAGCAGAGAGGCCACCCAATTTCACCCTCCTCCCTCATAAAGAGGGAACTTTTAATCCCAAAGGGGAAGAAGCTCCTTTGTTTACCCAGAACTCTCTGGGGAACTCTGGATGCTGCACTCCTGCCCATTTGTGAGACTCCCTGCACGTGAACAGAAGCAGCAGCCAAGATTCCTGTGGGTGCTTGCCTTCTGAGAGCCAGAAAGGCAGCCCTTCCTGCACTGCCTCCAGAACTCTCTGGTTCAAGGGATGATTTTCAAGGGAATGGGGTTTGAGCCCCAGTGAATCCTGGCTTCTCTTTCTTTAAAACTACTTAATGGCTGTACCATAATGATGAGGACTTACTCTCTCCCTGTCAGCAAGCAGCCTAACCAGCTGTTTTTAGGGAGAACCAATTCCCAGACTCTCTTGTTTGTATAGACTGATTGTGAGGCTGGAGCCTCCACTGCCTCCCCCCTCCCCAACCTCTGAGCATCTTTAAACAACCCGGGAGATATTGATGAGCTTATCTTTAGACATACCTGATCTGCAGGTATTCCGTCTGGCTCCTCCTAGATCCGCCCTCGGAGCTCCCCGACCCTTCCCCTCCTCCTCCATCCCTCCCTCTGAATTTCTGCCTTTATTTCTCTGGTTTCCCTTAGAAATCCCAAAGCTTGGTTTTCCCTGTAAAAGACCTGCTTATGATGAATTTCTTTGCTCAGTTCTTTCCAGGACTAAGCCCACTATGAGGCACTCTTTCTCTCCCCATCATGGGGTCTAATGGCATCTTTCTCCTTATGATATTTAACTCTGGCTAGTCTGCTAAACTCCTCTGTGAAGCTCAACTGCCAGTCAATGGCTTATTCCCAGCTCAAGGAGTATTCTTTGTTAATTGGGAGTTCCCCTGGAGAGGTCTTTTCCTTGCTAACTATCTCCCAGCTTCATTTCTTGTTTGCCATTCCTGGTGCCGTTTACCTCTAATTTTGCCTATAATCTCTTCCCCTAAATAAACCTCCTTTTGGCAAAGAGAATGGCCATTGTGAATTTGTCACAGGTTTGTTTTAAACTAGGAATTACTACTCCGACCTCATCAATAAGATGGGAGGGGTTGGGGATGGACGAGGGGACAGGGAGGGGATCAGCGAGGTCACACTATCCTTAAACTTCAGGGCTGGAAAAGATCCCAGAAATCTTTTATTCTAATATCCTTTGCATCAACAAATGGATCTGTAGGATCTTCAGGGCATTGCAATGTTTCTCCTATGTGCCTCCTTCTCTCCAGGTACGTCACTGCCACCAGGGTGCAGGCTCTCTCCCTCCTTCCCTTTCTCCCTCCCTCTTCCCTCTCTCCTTTCTTCTTTCTTCTCTCCCTCCTTCTTCCCTCTCTCCCTCCCTCTTCCCTCTCTCCCTCCCTCCTCCATGTCTCCCTCCCTTCCTTCCTCCCTTCCTCCCTTCTTTTCTCCCTCCCTCCCTCCCTCCCTTCCTTCCTTCCTCCCTCTCTCCCTCCCTCCTCCCTGCCTCCCTCCCTTCCTCCCTCCTTTCTTTCCTCCCTCCCTCCCTCCCTCCCTTCCTTCCCTTCTTTCTTCCCTCCCTCCGTCCTTCCTTCCCTTCCTTCCTTCATTCCTTCCTTCCTTCCCTCCTTCCTTCCTTTCCTTCCTTCCTTCCTTCCTTCCTTCCTTCCTTCCTTCCTTCCTTCCTTTTTTCCTCTCCTTCTGTTAGAACAAGACTCTGGGATTCAGAACACACCCTTTGTTTTCTTTCTTTTCCCCATACAGTCACACTCTTTATTTTCCTAAGGAGCTTCTCCCCCCTCCCCCCATAGTATCTCCCCCATACTCCTCCATCATGGAGCAGGGACCTGTCTACCTTCCCCCCACTCCACATTTCAAAGAGAAGTTCAGAGGGTCCAAGGACCTCCCAGGTGGCTCCCAGGGCTAGGGCTCCATTGTTGGTGGGCTAAGCTCCCCTGTTAGACTTGTGGATTTTCCATTTTGGGTCAAACAGTGACAGAAAAGAGAGTGTGAGATCCCCATTGCTACGAGAGGGGCCAGACATGCAGAGAACTCGCTTGCTACAGCCTGTGCCAATAGGTGAAGGACAAGGGAGCCAGGCTGGGAAACAAGTCACTGATGAACAGACCTCTTTCTTCCTCTGGCCTCTTTTCCCTGGGGATCTGGTATCAGTGTTTAGGCTAAAGTAGAAGAACTGGTTCATGAAAGCATGGGCCTCTGGGAGAGGAACATGAGCTTCCCTGGCATAGAAGATGCAGGGGCACCCCAAGGGTTTTCTGAGACTTTTTTCAGGGAGAGCAGAACAGGGCCACCGAGGCTGCTGGGAAGGGACCCCCAATACATGGTGGAAAGAGCCTTGAATCTGAAGTCAGGACACCCAGGTTCGGATTCTGACTTTATTTGGTACTATGCATGGGAACTTGAATCTTTCTCTGGGACTCAGTTTCCTCATTTGTAAAATGAAGAGGTTGGTCCTGATGCCTTTTTCTGGCTCAAGATTTAGGATCTGATCATCCTGTGATCCACAAGGTTTCTTCTAGCTCTAAATTCATAATCTGATGAGATTCTTAAAGCATAGGAGTGCCCATGTCATTTCCTTTAGGCAGGACCCCCTCCCTCCCTTTGCCACTTGACCAAATTGCAAACTTCTCTCATTTAAATCTGGCTTCTGCCGACTAGCCATCACTCCCCTTCACAAACTCCTTGTTCCAGCCCAGCTGGCCTACTGTGTGTCCTTGCACATGATATGCCATCTCCGACCGCCATGACTTTGCCTTAGCTGTGCCTCCTCCCCCATCTCTCAGAGTCCCTAGCTTCTTTTAGAGCTCAGATCTCACGCTGATTCCTATGGTAGAGAGGGCTTTCCTCTCCCTCTGGCTCCTAACACCCTCCCTCACCCCAACTGCTTTGCATTTACTTAATCATTTTTTTTGTGTCCATTCTCCATAGAATTCAAGTTTCTTTTTTTTTTCAGAGACAGTTTGAGTTTTACTATGTTCTCATGTGACATTAAATTAATTAGCATTTTTTTAAATTAAAGCTCTTTATTTCCAAAACATATGTATGGGTAATTTTCAACATTGACCCTTAAAGCTTTCCATTTCAAATTTCCCCCCCTAGTCCCCACCTCTCCCCTAGGTGGCAGGATATCCACCACATGTTAATTATGTTAAAATACTTGACAAATCAAATATGTGTATTCATATTTTGACAGTTATCTTGCTGTGCAAAAAAAAGTCAGATCTACAAGAAAAAAAATCTGAGAAGGGAAACATAATGCA
Source organism: Myrmecobius fasciatus (assembly GCA_023553655.1). Classification (NCBI taxonomy): domain Eukaryota; kingdom Metazoa; phylum Chordata; class Mammalia; order Dasyuromorphia; family Myrmecobiidae; genus Myrmecobius; species Myrmecobius fasciatus. Next base: position 231,772 of record JAJPUD010002619.1, read on the forward strand.
AGCAAACATCAATAGAGAGCATGAAAGAATGAATGAATGAAGGATTCTGTGGTCTGCTGGTTTACACCTCAAAATCCATTAATAAAGGGCAAACAAATTTTGTTCCATAGTTATGGAAGAACGATAAAATAAATAAATAAAACCCAATACTTCCTGGGAGAGATAAAAAAGCAATTAAATTCACCATGTGAGTGGCTGACACCAGTTTCTCTCCAGAAAGTTTTTGAGAAGGGGCCAAAGGGAAAATAACATGAGAGCATGAGCTTCAAAAATAGAAGATTTCTTCAACTTGGAATCTTGTTCTAATCATAAAAATCTTGTTGCCTCTGGGCAAGTCACTTAACTCCAATTGCCTCAGCAAAAAAAAAAAATCCTGTTGCCTCCATACCTTATCATGGGGGTCTGCCAGCTTTTCTTTCTATTTTTTTGATCATTTGATGAAAACCATTTCAATTAAATCGGTTCCCCTGGGAGTCCTACATATTATATATTTTTCATTTAAGAACAAGATTCCAGGTAGGGGCCACGAGCTTCACCAGATTGCCAAAAGTTAAGGCCCTTTGCCATAGTGGATGCCTTTTGCGGGTGGCCAAGACTGAAAAAAGACTTTTTTTTTTTGTGAGCTGGAAAGGGACCTCCTTAATAACGCCATCATTTTACCTGAAGTTTAGAGAGAGGATCACTGCTCAGTAAATAATAGAGACAGAATTGTTTTTTGCAGAACATTACCTGATTAAAAATCATCTTATATCTTATTTCGTACATCCCTATCTTGTATTATGCCATATACAAATAGAAGAAATAGAGATTTAGAAATCGAGAGTGTTTAAAAGGGACCTTCAAAACACTGATTCCAGGATGAGTGTTGTCAGTATGCTGACTAGCCATCAGTTTGTAGATCAGAGGCAAGATTGGAAACCAGAACCTGTGACTTTTAACTTCAGAGTTCATCATGCCTTCCAGCTCAGTAGGACTTGCCAGCATTCAGTTCCCTTGGCATCATCTTCCAGAAAAATGTGTGACTTTAGACTAGCAAGGCACTTCCTTTCTCCGGGACTCTGTTTCCTTTTCTGTAGCATGAGACGGCTGGACTGGGTCAGAGCTTCTTAATCTGGGGTCTGTGAACTTTTCTTTTCTTCCCACTTTTTCTTTGTTTTCTTTTTCTTATTTTTACTTTTTTAATTTCATTAAATATTTCCCAATTATATTTTTATATTTAATATATTTATATGATATTATTTCATATTTAATTTGTTCATCATTATAATATATATTATAATTATAGAACATATATAATTATAATATAAAATATATTATTATATATAATAATAAACATAGTTAATTTAAAAAAAATTTGAGTTACAAATTCTTTTCTTCCCTCCAGCCTCTTTCTTACTCATAGAAAAGGCAAGTAATATGATATCCAGTATATATGTGAAGTCATGCAAGACATATTTATTAACTGAGTTGTAAAAAAAAAAAGGGCAAGAAAAAGTGAAAAAAGTGTTCTTGAATCTGCACTTTGAGTTCAGCAGTTTTCTTTCTGGAGATGGATAGCATTTTTCATCATGGAATTATCTTGGAGCATTCTATTAATCAGCCCAGTCATTCATTGTAACAATGTTGCTGTTACTGTATACACTGTTTTCCTCGTTCTGCTCACTTCACTTTGCACTGATTCGTAGAAGTCTTCCCAGGTTTTTCTGAACCCACCCATCTTATCATATCTTATAGCACAATACTATTCTGTCACAATTGTATACTCTAACTTGTTCAATCATTCCCCAATGGATGGACATTCCCCAATTTCCAATTCTTTGCCACCACAAAAAAGACCCTATAAATATTTTGGCACATATAGGTCATTTTCCTTTTCCTTTGATCTCTTTAAATATAGAACTATTAGAGGGATTTCTGGGTGGTCAAATAATATTCACCGTTTTATAGCTCTTTGGACTTAGTTGTGAACTTTTTTTTAAATGATGAGAATCATTCAATATAATTGACTTTTTTTTTTAAAGGCAATCCTACTTGTTTTGTTTTATGCATTTAAAAACATAATTCATCCATCCAGAGGCTTCACCAGATTGTCTGTCCAGGGGACTCATAACATAAAAAAGGGAAGAAGTCCTGGTTTAGATGACCTCTGAATCTTCTGACTTCTTGAACCCAGGCTCACCTCTACAAAGACAGAGGAACAGAAAAAAGATTTTAGGGACAAGAGACCTGGAAAAAGGAGGGATTCCAGGGAATTTTCCCCTGGGGAAAGTAGGATGGTGAACACAGCAGTCTTTTCCTCCACATATCTACTTTCGTTACTTTTCCTCAAAGGCAGACTTGTAGTTCAGATTTATTGTCTTGTTGACCGATATGAAGAAATTGGTCTGAGTTCAGATTTATGCTTTTTAGTTTATGAAAAATGTGCGCATAATTAATTATGATTTAACACTCATTGATTATCCATGAAATCCTAGTTGGCCTAGAAAATAGACACCTGGGACACTGGTAACAGCCACAGGGGACCTTGTGTGGGGGCAGAGCACCCAACTTCCTCTCCCCTCTTCTTGAGAGGTCTTGGCCTGGAACTCTGGGCTTCTGGGTCTGGTTTGGGTTTTGTCACTGTGCGGATGGCCGATCTTGAGGTCGGCACTTCCCTTTTCCCTTTGGAATAATGAGTGTATGGGAGGAGATGGGACTTAAGGTCCCCTTCACCCTTGACATCCCAGGACTCCACGACTATGTGACAAACAGATATTATACATCTGCCCAAGTTTGTGGCACACTGTCTGGCTATTTCTGCTTTCTGTTGATCTCTTTGCTCTGTAATCTGGTAGACTCATGCCTCCCCTCCTCTCTATCTCACTACCAGCTCCTTAGTAAGGTCAAAAAGAATGAAGACCGAGAAAAGGCCATTATTTGGCAATTAGATCATCTGTAACTTTTGGAGAGAGCAGTTTCGATTGAATGAGGGTGGAAGTCAGACACAAAGATTTAAGAAGAGAACAAGAGGACAGGAAAAGGAGGCATCTACTGCTGATGGCCTTCTCAGGGAGTTTAGACACATACTAGGTGCTTAATGCATGTCTGAATGTGCCCATCATGGAAAAAGACCGAGATCTTGCAAACAAGGACTGGAGTGCCATACCCTGGTAGCTCTCTCTCTGGTCTGCTCCTCTTATGAACAGAGCTCTGTCTTGAAAAAAGTCATTGGACCTTGAAGTTCCCACAATTCTTCAGCTTGAAGAATTGACAAACCTGAAAAAGTTAATAAGGCAGAAAAGAATTCAAAGCAGGAGCCCGAGAGCCCTTTGTTCAAAGCCAAATACTCCTTGTACTTCACTTTCAGTCTTCCATGCCTTTGTTTACCTGTTTCAATGTCCTTCCCCTGTTGTCAAATTCATGTCAAATTCCTACTTTTTTTTTTTAGGACTGAGCAAAGTATAATCTCCATTAAACCTTCTAGATTCTTCTAGATTAATTTGTAGATATGTCTTAATTCTCCTACTAGGCTGTGAATAGGGAAGAGACAGTTTCTTGTTACAGTCAATTAAACTCAATAGACACTTATTAAGTGCCTCCAGTGTATTAAGGCATCGTGCTAGATATTGGGGGATATTAAATCATGGTTGACTCTGGCCCCAGGTTCCACCTTCCAAGAACAATAAATTAGTCAACAAGTATTTATCAGTATGTCAGGCACAGTCCTAAAGAGTAGAAATATAAATAAAAGCAGAAAACTCCTCCTTGTCTTCATGGGAAAAAGACTCCCCCCAGTAATCTGATAGAAAGTCTCTGAATGCTCCAGCCCTCATATTTTTCCTAAAAGTAGGAAATAAACATTTAAATATGTACTATTTGAAGTTATAATTATTGGTAAAATATAGTAATTGGTTTCAGCCCAATAAAAATTTGCAATGAAAATTGGTTAATAAGTTTTTCTTTGTTTAACATAACAGCAAAATAAAAGAAAAATCTATTTCTGATTCAAGTTTATTACCAAGTAATAGAATAGTTAAGGAAAGCACAATTTACAATGAAAAATGACTGAATATTATAGCTAAATTATTACTCTGGAAGTAGTCATTATTATTTAGAATGCATCAGCTGAACTGTTGGATGAACTGGAGCATCATTCAAAGTCAGTAATGTTTTAAATGTGATATTGTGCCTGGGCTAAGATAACTTGAAAATTAGTTGTCAAAAATGGTGCACCCAGGCTTTCTTTTTTGGCTGCTGGAAATGATCGATAGGTGTACAGCTCGAAGGGTCAAGAATCTTCTGCTTATCTTCCAAGACCTAATGTTCTGGGTCCCTACATCCAGCTTGAGGTTTTATTTCCTTAGACATCTAAGCTCTGGAAGGTATTCTTTCCCAGACCAAGCCTGTTTCATCTCCACTAAGATTTTGTTGATCAGTGTATTCACTTTTGATTATTTTCTCTGAAAATCAGTTAGCTGTTGCATCTTCCTCTGCCTTAACTGCCTTTCTGGTAATTTTAACATTATGCAATTAAATTTGATTTTAAAAGTCAAGGAACCCATCAGTGGGTAGCTGGGTGGTACAGTGGATAGAGTACCAGGGTGGGAGTCAGGAAGACCGGAGTTCAAGTCTCATTTACTAGCTGTGTGACCTTGGATGAGTCACTTAACACTGTTTGCCTCAGTTTCCTCATCTGTAAATTGAGAAGATAATAGCAGACTGCTCTAATATCTCTGCTGAGAACACCCCAATTGGGTTAGGAAGAGTCATTCCTGAGTCAACAACAACAAATATTTCTATTCTTTGCAGTGGTTTGTTAGTCACAAAAAGGTCATACACTTTTGTCTTTTTCTCTCATTTTGCTTGTGTTTTATGATATTCTGTCCGGTAGGCTCAGATGGGCTGATATCTTCACCTTCATGTCAGTCAGTGATGAGATTTTTGTTCTGGTATAATACCAAGCCACTTCATTTTAAGCCCGTGCAATGTCTGAACTGTTCTTCCATTTTATTAGGGTCTTTAAAAAACACCAGTGTGAGTGATATTGGACCCAGCAGCACATCCCACCCACGTGTGATCGAGGAGAACGTTCAAGCTTGAGTCACATTAATTGAGTTTTAGTTCATGTTACATATACCCTGTTATCATTAAATCTTATTTCACATGATTAGAACTTGTATTAATTGTGACTGAACCACACAGGAAAACCATGTGGCCAGGAAATATGGCTGGCTGGGGAATAGGTCGGATCCAGTCTCCTCTCGAAGCATCCATCCATCCATCCATCCGTCCGTCCGTCCGTCCGTCCGTCCATCCGTCCATCCATCCATCCATCCATCCATCCATCCATCCATCCATCCATCCATCCATTCATCTATCCATCCATCCATCTGACGGTAATGGCGTCTGGCTGGGAGCCGCTCTCTGGGCTGTTGGGTCTGTGTGGGCATCCCCCCTGGGTTTCACTCTTCTGCCATCTTCTGGCATCTCTGCTGAACTGTAGCTCTACTTTTGAGTCAATAACACGAACAACAATGATAACAATACAGAATTTATATAGCTTGCAAAATCCTTTACTAATTTTACTAAGATTTTACTAATCTTTTATCTTTTCCTGTCAGCTTTGCCGATCTGAGTGGGTGAGGTGGTAAGAGGTGGTAATTAAATCCATGATTGTTATGTAACGATTTTTACTAATTTTACTAAGATTTTACTAATCTTGTGAAGTAGGTCTCTATTTTAGAAGTGAGAAAATTGGAGCTGGCAGAGTTTGTGATTTGCCCAGGGTTAACCAGTTAGTAGGTGGCTGAGATAGAATTTGAACTCAGATCTTGCCCACGCCAAGCCCATGCCACTTGATGCCAGGGGTATTGCAGCTCTTTATGAGTTCAAACCCCATGCAGCTGTACCCAGTCAGGTAGTTAGAAAAAACTTGAGGTAGTTTGGTCTGTGCTTTGAATCAAATCCCTCTGTTGCTGCTTGGACTCTTCCAACCTAATTATTAATTTATTATTATTATCATTAATTATGGTTAGAAAATTCTTTCTAACTCTTATCGTGTACCTGGTTGCCACACAAATCACCTTGAGATTTAACAAAAAAGGGCAGCTAGATGAATAGAGTGCTGGCCCTGAAGTCAGGAGGACCTGAGTTCAAATCTAGCCTCAGACACTTAACACTTCCTAGCTGTGTGACCCTGGGCAAGTCACTTAACCCCAATTGCCTCAGAAAAAAGAAAAAAAAGGAAAAGAATTATCCTTAACAGTTGTAAAGGAGCTGGGTAGAACTTTGATGAGCAGATTCTTTTCTTATCGTGTCTCTGACTGTGTCTGGGTTCAGTTAAAACACTTTGGAAGAAGTCTGAAAAGGGAAGAGGTGTAATGAGCCTGCTCTCCTTTCCCAAGCCCCAACAACCCAACAATGACGGCACAGAAGGAAATATTAGGCGATTTGAAGGGGCATGTTCCCAAATGTGGAGAACGGGCGAGACTTCCGGGGAGAAAAGCTCCTGAGCTTCCTGAAGGAAGATGAGGATTCCAAAAGGTGGAGAAGGGGAAAGTTTGCAAAAATGCACAGAGCAGGGTGATGGGATGCTGAAATGGCGAATGGCTTGGGGTGCATTTGGGCTGGAAGTCAGAATGTGTGAAGGGGATGGATGAAAGTAGAAGAAGGCTGGCTGGAGTCAGATGGTGGAGGCTCTTTAATACCAGGCAGAAGAGGCTGTATTTTATCAGAGGCAATGGGGAGCCATGAAAGGCTGCTGAGGAGGGGAGTAATGAATGAGTTTACACCTGTGAAGATTGTTTTGGCAGTTGTATGGAGGTTGGACTAGAGATGAGTGATAGAGAAGGGAAACCTCTTTAGAAGGCTATTATAATAATCTCAGTAAGAGGAGAGGAGAAACTACAGGGCCAGTTGTATGAGTAGCGATTGTTTCCTCCTTAACAACAACAGCCAGCATTTATGTAACGTTTTAAGGTTTGCAAAACACTCTACTGTGTTGGCTCTTCTCATGCTTATAATGTCTCTGATTGTTAGCTGCTATTTTTATCCTTATTTTACAGATGAGGAAACTGAGGGTAGAATGAAGTGAATTGCCTTGTGTCACATGATTAACAAGTGTCTGAAGCTAGATTTGAACTCAGGATTTCCTGATTCCAAGTTTGTGTTGTATAAACTGTCATTTCATCGGCCCGTTTGATGGTGGGAGACTGGCCTTCAGGTGAGAGATAAAAGCAAGTCATTAAGATGTGGGAGTCAGTTGGGATGACTGAGATTTGGGGAGGTGATAACTGAGGTCGTGATCATAGACAAGGGAACCCAGACAGGGGGTATAATGAGGCGGAAGGGAAGTCTTTGGGGGGTCCCTGTACTGGGAACGTTCCACATAATGGCGCTGCGAGGGGCAGCCGCCATGCTCGCCCTGATCTACCCTGGTAAGGTCTTCAGGTCCTTCACCATCCCAAGTACCCCCCTCTGGGTTTATCAACGTCCTCCCATGAAAGGAAGCAGCCAGGACTGAACACAATGGCCCAGATCTGGAAGAGAGCAACAGCTCATAGATAGTGAATTACTAGTGATGGAAGTCAAATGGAGAAGTGCTGGCTGTGGCCACTCTCCTCATCTGCATCCCTCCCCGCCTCAGTTTCCACCTGGACAGGGATAGTACCTTGAACAAAGGAAGTTCTTTATCCAACAGTCACTAACCTGGAAGCCCAAGAACAAGCCCTGTCCCAAAGAAGGAAATGGCAGAACTGGGACACAGACCGAGAGCCCAGAGGCTCAGAAGGGAACACAAATTGCCCAAAGTAAAACAGACGTGCACAAGGACAGAGGGGCTGGACTTAGTCCTGGATTCTCCGCTGTGTTCATTACTCCCCCTTCTGTGACTCAGTTTACTCCTTTGCCCAGCATAGGAAATAGGATTTAAAATTGGATATCCTGTGGGAGAGCATCTACGCCAGCCTTCTCACTTCACAGCTGAGGCTGAGGGGTTTGTCCAAGGTTACAGAGGGATAGTGACTACATTGGACAAAGATCTTCTGATCTTCAAATAGAGCAATCTTCCCAGCAGGGTGATTTCTGGGGTGTACCTGGACCTCTCCTTGTCAAACTCCTCAAGGGCAGCTGTCTCGTTGGCCCAAGCAATCATCCCCAGCTGGCATGGCACGTTGCAGAACATCTCTTGCTGGGCTGTGTTAAGGTGGAAGAAACATGCACTTATTAACCACTTACTGTGTTCCAGGTCCTGTGGTAAGCTCTTTGCAAATATCATCTCATTTGATTGTGTGGAGTCACAAGGATGAATGGTCCCATGCACACAGATCCTACCACAATGCACGTCTCAAGCAGCGAGACACAGACATACATCAACCAATAGGAAGACCGAAGGACATCCCCAACACGCTCTTCTTCACTTAGGGCCATCCACTTGTGTGCTTCTAAGCCCAGTGGGCTTTGGCCGGGCTGCCAGGCTTCCTGGTTCCCCTGTAACATCCATCAGAAGGGAGTAAGGAAGGGCTCTAATGGTTTTGGGACCCGCTCACCTTTTGGCGTGCTCTAGCACCTGGATTGGCAGATGGTGTAGTTCAATCTTCCTCTTCCTTCCTCCTCCTCTTCCTCCACCTCTCCTCCCAGCTCTTGCCATCCTCGCCATGCCTGAAGTTGTGGAAGGCAAGACCAGGCCGCCCATCAGCATGTCTATGCTCTGGAGCGTGTTTCCATCCCTGGGAATCTCTTCAGCTGAAGCTGAAGGTGACCCATCTGGGCTGAGGTTCCCATCACCTCCAGGGGGCGTGCACAATGCCTTCTTGGTGCAACTTGTCGGCAGCTGGGGGCCAGGGCTTTTGGTCAAGAGTAGGGTCCATCTCTCATCCTTCAGAGGGGCCAACTCTCCTGGGAGCAACAGAGAGTTATGGTGAACCAGCCCCCTCATTCTCTGGGATGGTTCTGTAAATAGGCAAGATGCTCCAGCCCTCAACAACTTAGTGTAAAGTAGTTTTCTATTAGTGTGCTAAATTGTGTCCCAAACTCCAAGATTTTCCCACAAACCTTTGCTCCTTGTTGGAGGTCTAGACAATGACATTGACGGTTTCTCTCTCAGCGGAGAGACAGATGGATTGTGGGGATTAGCATCACCTCCATCTTCTGAAAGCCCAAAGCAAGAGATAATAAATGGGGGTGTCTGTAGCTTGCTCCCAAACATCACCAGGGGAGCCGTAGAGCCCATGGCATCACCAGGATGTTGGTCTGATGTCCTATCAGATTATGAACCCGAGTAACTACAAAGGAAGCTATGCTTCTGATGGCAATGGGAACCTTTAGAGGAAGGATGGGCTTGGAGGGGAGGGCTCGGTGCTTTTTGTGCTAGCATGGCGAAGTCCATGCCATCAAGGCAGTGCTCTGCCAGGACCAGAGTGGGCACAACCCTTTGGGACGGTCCTGGAAGGGTCATAATAACAACTGGTGCCGATCACTCAAAAGTTTAAAAAGGAGGCCGTGCGACTTTATTTTATCCCAACCACAAAACTCATTTTCTACTCCTTTTATGGACAGGAAAGCCCATTCCCAGGTTCAATGATTGCATGTGGTCACCCAGATAGCTAGTGATATTCTTAAAGCACAGGTCTTATCATGACACCCTCCTTCTCAAGCACTGTCTGTGGATCCCTATTGCCTTAAAAATAAAATACAAACCCTTCTGGCCGGCTTTTAAAGCCTTTCCCAATGGGGTCTCCACTATTCCTTCACACTGATCTTGTTACTTCCCTTCATATATTTTAGTCCATAACCAAACTGACCTACTTCCTCCATGACATTTCATCTCCCGCTTCTGTTCTGTATAGTTTGGGGTCTTATCAATGATCCGAGGTGCTTTCAACATCAGAGGGCCTTCCAGGGGACCATACTGGGCTCTAGGTGCTAGAAAAAAATGGATTGCTTCTCTCTCCACTTTGAGGTTCTCTCCTTTATTCTCTCCTTCTGGGAGGGAGGACCCAGAGCTCCCTGAATTCGTTCTCTGAGCTGCCACTTTCCCTGGGTGGGGGTGTGGGGGATGTCCCCCCTCCCCGTACATTCTGGAGTGTCGAGGTGTTGACTGTGCACATCTCTGAATGTGAGCTCCAAGCCTGCGCTCAGATGCTGTGAATCCCTGCATGGGTCCCATCGCCTGGGAAACTGCCAATCCCGCACGTGCCCCTGGCTGCCCCACAATGGGCCGCTTGTCCGGACGCCACCCTGTGAGCCCCTGCTGCTGACTCATGGCTCTCTTTCCAGGTCATTGACTGGGCTGCCTATTAGAGAGCGATGGGGAGGGGGTTCCGGAGAGAAGAGACCAGAGAAGAGCAGAGAGAACGGGAGAGAGCAGGAGAGAGCCCTGAGGTGGCGGGAAGCCCAAATGATGGGCAGGGGCCGCTGAGCTGGGCAGGAGCACCTTCCCCCAGTCAGTAGGTGGGTGGACGTCTCCTCAGTTAGGAACTGAATGGGAATCAGTGGGCATCGAAGGCAGAAAAAAGATGGCTCTATAGGCTCCTGGGCCAAGGCTGGGTCTTGGCTTAAAACAGGATACAACTCATTGAGAAAGAAGCTGGTAAGTCGATTTTATTTCTCTCCCTCCCCCAGTCCTGCTGTCACCAAGAAAATCTTCCTCCATCTGGGGCCTCTGGGCCCTGGGGGCTCCTGGTGCACAGCTCTGCCCTTTGGAGGACATTTTGCCAGTCTGGAGCTCCTGCCAAGTGGCTGTGTGTGCCATCTGAAGAGACTGTGATCACAGGCCCATAGGGACAGATCCAGTCCCTTGATTTTACAGAGAAGGAAGCAGAGGCACAGAGCTCTTAATGACTTGCCCAGGGTCAGTTAGTAGATATCTGAGGTAGAATTTGAACTCAAGTCTTCCTTCCCCTTAGGTCATGCTGGTGACAGATCTCCCCCTGGACTCCCTGCATATTGGACCTGGCTATTTGCATTCTCCGAGTCTTTTCTCCCATGCTTCTCTGGAAATATCATTTCATCTGTCGAGGTGACTCCCTGTGTGGAAACTCTCTTCACCAACCCACACTGGCGTCTGCTCTGAAACTCAGAGTCGTAGGATGTTGGGGCTCCTGAGGTTCAGTGACCTGAGACTTGGTCAGCGTCACACAGTCAGGATGTGTCAGAATCAGGATTTGGACCCGAACCTTCCTGAGTCTGAGGCCGGCTTTCCCTAGTTGCTACAACAGTGCTGAGTTAGACAAATAACAGCAATGGCAAGAGTCATAAGCGCTGATGTTGACCGGGAGCTTTAAGTGGGTTAGAAAAAGTATCTCATTTGCTTTTCAAAACCACCGTGAGAGCCATGGACCACAGATAGTACGATTCCCACTTTACAGATGAGAAAACTGAGGCTCAGAGAGGTTATTCCAACTCAACTCTGAGGAGGGGGAGCAGACAGCATGGACCACTAGGCTGCGCTCCGGGCTGCTTCACCAGCAGGGTTCTTTTACAGAGCCTTTAAGGTTGGCATTGCCCACAGGGCATGTGTAAGCTCCTTTAGGTTCATGTGAGCTTTGGGGGGACTCTCCATGTGTTACCTCCATTTTATAGAGGTGGGCACTAGAACCGGCTCAGTGACTTGCTCAGGGTCACGCAGCTAGTAGGAGTCAGAGGCAAAATCGGAGGAAGCCCGCCTTTTCCGGCTCCAACTCCAGTGTTCTGTCTGCTCCCCCACAGTCTCTCACTCAGAGGAGCCCTCACAGCAAGGATGCTGTTGGAGGAACTTTTCATCTTCCACCTAGAACCTTCCTCTCCATTTTTTCAAACTCCATCCCCATTCAGATCCTGAAGTCTTGTTTTTTTTTTTTTTACATCACTCCCACCTCCAAGCGCACAAGAGCACCATGGTGGGTGGAGGAGCAGGGGGAATGATTCTTCAGCGCCTGTGATTTTCCAGCTGCTTTCCTCAGAGGAACCCTCCTTGTCTCCCATTACCCCTCGGGATATTGCTGTCTAGAGAGCTGGGCTCCTCAAAGTTGCTTTTTTCAAGGCAAAGTTGATATTTTGACAGCTAGGGAATGGAGGGGAACTTTTTCCTTTTCTTCCTTTTTTTTTTATTTGAGACTGAGACACTTGTATGAATCTGCCTTGAAACATGGCAGCTATTGGTTCATACTGAGCTAATGGAGAGAGCACACTGTAGGTGTAGGGGGGCATTCTGGGAGAATGGTGCTGAGAGCAGGTGAGGGTCATCTCCTTAATAACCTAGTACCTGACAGCTGGGAGAGGTGCCTTCTGACCTGCCAAGGAGCCCGCAGAAAGATGCCCTGCACCTGGCATTGGGAATCCAGCCCGGGGCCAGCTCTTCCTCAGCTTCTCTGTCTCTGTCTCTGTCTCTCTCTGTCTGTCTCTGTCTCTGTTTGTCTCTGTCTCTGTTTGTCTCTGTCTTTGTCTGTCTCTCCATAATTCCTCTTTCTACAGAGCTCCGGGGTTACAAAGTGTGCTCTGCCTCTGCCTCTTGGGAGAGATCTCTTTTTCTGTCTGTCTGTCTGTCTGTCTGCCTGTCTGCCTCATAATAATGCCCATTTACAGAATGCGTGCCAACTAATTAAGTCTTTTTGGTTGCTCTGTCTCTCTTTCCCTTTGGTCTTGGACTTTTTCTTGTGATAAGTCAAGAGTTATATGATGCTTTGACATCTGTTGGTCTCTTTTTTTCTGTCTCTGTCACTCTGCCTCTCTATTTCTGGTTTCTCTTTCTCTCTTTCTCTGTCTCTCTCTGTCTCTCTGTCTCTGTCTCTCTGTCTGTCTCACTGCCTCTGTCTCTCTCTCTGTCTCTCTCGACTTTGTATAGCACTGAATGCTTTACAAAGTGTCCCTTGTCTACTTCTCTGCCTCTAAAAGACATCATGGTTGTGGACCATTCCTTTCAATATACTTTCCCAGAAAGACACAAGTTCTGGAAACAAAGTCTGGTGCTGTCAAGGTGCTTTCCGAATATCTGGGAAGCTTGAACAGTGGGACTTGGGTGAAGCTCGGAATGATGGGTTTGCAGCCAGATACCTGGGGCTGGGCTCAGCTCTGCCATTCACTGGGAATGGGTGCAATTGGTGTGGTTCTCCGGGCTTTTGCTTCCTTATCTGCAAAACGAGCTAGTTGGAGGAGAATATCTCTAAGGTCACTTTGGCCTGGCATCCGTCATCCTAGGTTTCAGTATTAGATGAGACTTGGTGACGACTGCCTGATTACCTCTCTCACCCCCTGCCTCTCTCCCTTCCTTCCTTCCTCTTTCTTCCTCTTTCTTTCTTTCTTTCTTTCTTTCTTTCTTTCTTTCTTTCTTTCT
>JAJPUD010002619.1:245159-258913 GCA_023553655.1 Myrmecobius fasciatus
TTCCTTCCTTCCTTCCTTCTTTCCTTCCTTCCTTCTTTCCTCCTTTCTTTCCTTTCTTTTCTGAGTTCTTTGGTTATTGTCAGGCATCAGTGAATTATTTGATGAAAACCTCAGTGGAGAGAGCAGAGATTTTGAAACAGTGGATCTGGGTTCAAATGGAGGTTCTACTGCTAACTCTCTATGTAACCTCTCTAAGCTTTTTTCCTTTCCTGCAGAATGAGAAGGTTGGACTCTCTGCTATGATCACGTCTAATTTTTATGATCCTACTGAATCTTATCTGATGATCTTACACCGCAATAAACTTTAACTTCTCTTTCTTATCTTCTCTCCAGCAAAAGTAAATAAAGTAAAATTTCCATGTGGTTCTGGGCCAGGCTCAAGACATAATTTCAGCCCTCCCTTGTCCCATGCTCCCAGTTTATTGCCCATGAGCAAGAGGAAGTTGGAAGAGCATTTCTCTGGTGTCTTGATAGGATGAGGAGGATAACTAATAATGATGGTGATCGTAATGACAAATATTTAACTCTTTAAGCTTTGCAAAGTATATTATCTCATTTGATTTTGAGAACAAGATAGATGGATACTATCCCCATTTCACAGATGAAGAAAGTGAGCAAAATGACTTGCCCAAAATAACGTAGCTAGGTTCTAAGACTGGATGGGAACACAATCTTCCTCACTCTAGACCCAATGCTCTAAGGTACAGTCTCAGGACCTTTTGCTTATGAATTCTGTTCCCAGGTGTCCCTGACTTTCTCTAGGATTCTGAATCACTTTGCTCCTCCATCAAAATCCAAGGATCAAGATGTGTGTGGTGGGGGGCAGGTTTACAGTGTCCTTCTGTATTTTGATAGATCAAAGATCTCATCAATAATGCCAGGATTCCTTCTTTCCAGTCTACATATCAGTCTTTCCCAGACTTTTTCATCCTGTGCAGTTCTTGGTGAAGTCTTTCTTGGTCAAAGAGTTCATGGCTTCTTGAGTGAGAGTGTGTACTTTAGGAATGGTAGTTTGGAAAACGTGAGGGTATATTGGAGACTGTCTGGAAGGCCTTTGAGGAGGACGAGACACAATGAGGGTCTGAATTCAGCCAGCCAGTTGGTCAATAAGCATTTGTTAAATGATTACTCTGTACCAGGCACCATGCTATGTGGTGGGCATACAACAACAACAACAACAACAACAACAACAACAACAACAGTTCCTGCTCTCAATGATGGGGAAAAGGAGAGATAAAATGAAGCTGGAAAGTTGAAGAAGGAAGAGTTGCCCTCCTTGGAACATGAGGATGAACTCTGGAGAGTCCACAGGGAGAAGGGTCCATGCCCCATGCTGAGGGAAGTTTCATGTTGAGAAGGCAGTTGAAGCATGGTGGCAAAATCTGGAGAACCAGAGGCAGAACCAAGAAAAAATAAACTAATTCAGCCTTGGAGGCTGTGAAATATTAACAGAAGCAGTGAAAGCCTATGGAATGTTGGGTAGCTCTCTCCACCTGCCTTTCTGCTCATTCATGTCTGGGAGGTTGTTCTTTACACATTATTCACCATTGGCCATATCCCACAGTTTATTTATTCCCATCCTGAATCTCTTCATTGCCTTTTGGGTCTCCTGAAATTTTGAATCTTCAGAGATTTTGGTCTACTGTGATTCAATGCATTTTATCTATTGATTCATTAATCAGTTTAATAAGGCTTAATAAATTCAGACACTGCTCTAGCAGCTGAGTACACAAAGACAAGACCAGAATAAATAATTACTCTTCCCATAGAGCTTATAGGAAATTAGGTAAAAATATATAAAGAGTAATTTCCAGCTTGAGCGTATAAGGAATAATAGAACTAACACTGTAATTAACACTAGAACAGGAGTTCCATAGGGCACAGGGGAAACAATGGAAATCTCCTTGTTTTATAACATGTACAATATTGACACTCAGTAGATGATTAAACAAAGCCATTCTTGTAGTTCCATCTAGCTTAGGATCTCATATGACTATCCTATTTGCTTATAAAAATCTTAATAGGTGCTGGAGGAATTTATCCCTTGCTCCCCTGAGCAAATGCTTTTTTTCTTTTAGTAAGAAAGCAGAATTGCAACAGGGCCTTCTAGTCTCTCCACCTATAAGGCTGCTGGAAAGATTTGGTCTGCTAGAGGCAATTATCCTTTCTCAGACTCTCATCAAGGATAGCTCTGACCTCAGCAGGGGCCATTCTCTCAGGGTTTTATGAAGCAATGAAAGGTGAGAGAGGGCTTGTGAATGGCTGATGCTTCCTAATAATCTAAAAAATAATTTCTTCAAGCTTTGGGATGCTCTGGGGCCTTCTCAGTAACTCTCAGTTATCTATTCCATTCTTTTGAACCATTCCCCTCTTGAAGAGATATTGAAAACAGGTCCCCAATGGCTCTCAAAACATGTTGCCTCTGGCACAGTTTTCTCACCAACTTCAACTTTTGAATAGCTACTTCTTCTTCCTTTAATTAATACTGAAGTAAGAGCATCCAATCTCTATAAAATGTCGGCTTGTCTGTCTCATTTCCCATTCATTTGTGGCTCTCCTTGCTTCATCTACAATTACTTCTGGGTGGATATGGCTTTGTTTGCCAGATCTCATACCCTCTCCAAGCCTTTGGTCCCTCCCACCATTTCTTGTGTGTGGGTATAAATCAGTCTTTTGTTATCCGGTGCCATAACGGTGTGTAATAAACTTCTCTCTGAAGTGAATTCTAACCTTTGTTGCCCATGAGTTTCACTTAAAAAATCTTTATAAAAGGATTGTGTTTGCTGGCTGAGCAGTTTCTGAGAGACAGAATGGATAGTCTTAAAGAGCTAGCATCATAATGAATATTATCTCATTTTATCTTCCCTCATCTTACAGAGAAGGAAAATGATTAAGAGGGATTAAGTGATTTGCCTAGGATCATACAGTTACACAGAAAGCACTGAGATTTGAATCCAGATCTTTCTAATCCCAAATTTAGTGCCTATCTATTAGCTGAGTTCACTCTCTTTACCTCAGTTTCCTCATCTATAAAATGAGTTGGAGAAGGAAATGGTAAACTGCTCCTGTATCTTTGCCAAGAAAATACCAAGTGGGGTCAAGAATGGGCAGATTTGAATAAAAAATGACCAAAAAAGTGGGATGTTCTAGACCCTAAGCTATTCCCTAAGTACTCAAAGAAACAAATCCCAGCCCTCAAAGACCTTCCATTCCACTCCCATGATTCCTCTCTTCAAATATTTGAAGAGGGATTTATTCTTTTTGACGCCAGAGGACAAAACTTGGAGCCAAGAGCGGAAGCCACAAATTTAGGCTTGAAATGAGGAAACATTTCCTAGAGAGGCTCTCTTGGTAGGTAGTGAGTTTTGCATTACAGGAGATATTCCAATAGGTACCGTGGGGATGCCCACTTATTGGATACATGGTAGAGGGGGTTCCTTTGAGAAATGTTTGATTGGTTGATTAACTATGCCCTCTGAAATCCTCTCCAACTCTGGTTCTCTCCTAGCTTTAGTCAGGGGAGAGGATTGATTTCTAGGGCCAACGGGCCATCGGGAGTGGTTTTGTGGAGAAAGTTGCAGTCTCTCCCCAGTTCTTGTAGTCCCCCTTTGGATTTGGAGACAAAAGCCTTGGGTCCAATTAAAGCCTGGCTCTGTCAGTGCTATTGTGATATTTTCATCATTTATCTTTTCTGGGGCTCCCTCCTCATCCATAAGTCAGGTGATTGTACTAGAGAGATCCTAAGGTTTATTCCAGCTCTGTTTGATTTTATGGTCCCAGGATGGGAGCTGATAGCCTTGCCTGCCTATTTTCCCTTCTGATACCAGGCTTAACTGAACATTGCTCTCATTCTCATTCATTGATGTGTGCTGGACATGAACCCTGGATATCAATTTTAGCCAACTCTACTGTTTCCATGGCAGACCTCTGATGTGGATCTCCATGGCAACTGAGAAAGGAGGCAGGAGAATGGCCCTCTGCTGGAAGCTGGCCTCTGTGATTTGAGTCCAAAGCTGAGTAAATGTCATCTCAAAATAGTTGTGAGTGGAGCTGAGTGGCAGGAAATAAGACAATCAGAGAAAAGGACAGTGGCGATACATAAAATAGTCTTAACTGTGGGTGCAATTGCCCTGAGGCAGGATGAAGTTCATGTCACTTGAATTCTACCCTGAACCCTCATGGGGGCTGAAGAAGAAAGGATGAGGCCATGAGAC
This sequence comes from Myrmecobius fasciatus, assembly GCA_023553655.1. Taxonomy (NCBI): domain Eukaryota; kingdom Metazoa; phylum Chordata; class Mammalia; order Dasyuromorphia; family Myrmecobiidae; genus Myrmecobius; species Myrmecobius fasciatus. The sequence goes on from JAJPUD010002619.1 coordinate 249,374, forward strand.
TCTGAGAATGGCAGCCCTAGGGCAGCCATGACATGAAGCAGCTCAGATGATAAGAGATATGGCGAGGAAGCATGCTCTTCTCCTCTCTTGTGATAGCCCCCTGGAGCAAAGTCCTGTTGGTTTCATGCCCCAGTTTACTGACTGGTCCCCTTCTTGTGGGCTCCACTCAGCTGTCCATGGCCATCATATTTCTCAATACAGCTCCTCTTCCCATCACAACCTTTCTCTGAGTCAGAGTCAATAGCTTAATTCTGTATTCTTCCAAGGGGCGTTTGCATTTGGGAAGGCTAAACTGAAATTTTAGCAATCAAGCCAGGCAGCTCCAGGGGCTGCATCTCACACTACCCCCCGCCCCCATTTTTGCAGAGCAGACAAAAGAGATTGCTCCATTTTTCTCTAGTCTTCACATTTTGCTGATGTCTTCTCCTATAACTGGGATGGACTTCTCCCTTCCTCTCATCCCTCTTCCCCTCACGCCTCCTTTCAGGGTCCAATTCAATTTCTCCATGAAGCTCTCTTGAATTGAATTGAACATAGATGAGCAATGATTCATGCCCAGTCAGGCCACTGTGTCCGGCTCTGAGTCCCACATTTTAGAAAGGACAAGGAGAAGCTAGAGTGTATCCAGAGAGAGTAATTAGGAGGAGGAAGGGCATTTAACCCCTGCCACTTGAGGATTGTTTGAAAGAATTGTGGGTATTTACCTGGGAGAAGAGGAGAATCGAGAGGTACAAGAGAACTTCAGTTATCTGAAGGTCTGTGATAGAGGAGAGATTGGACTTGTTCCATCTGACCTTAGAAGGAAGAACTAGTAGTTGGCTAGATGGTACAAAGAAGTAAATTTAGACTTGATATAAGGGGAAAAAACTTCCTTGAATAGTAGAATTATATCTGGAACTTACTTGCAGTTGACAATGAATAGAACACTGGGTTTGGAGTCAGGAAGGCTTTAGTCAATCCCAGACATTTATTAGATTTGTGATCCTGGGCAAGTTATTAACATCCATCTGCCTTGTTAGTCTTAACTATAAAAGGAGAAAAGCATGGAGTTTTTTATTTCACCCTTCAGCTGGAATCATCAGGAGTGAGGGAAATTCTGTCCTTAGAGTTGGGATCCACTGAGATAGTTCCTTCTCCTATAACCTGTTGCTTGTATTAATTGCTTTTTTATTTAATCCAACTAAAGTCCTTCCTAAGGAAGTGATGGGTTTGATGGGAGAAGGATTACTCTGCAAACCAAATTATTCTCTAACATAAGAAAAGGCCTGGTGGGTGCTGGTGTGAGCAACTTGTTGGGTGGATTGATGCCCACTTCTGTCCATGGTCCTGACTGCCTTTAGAGGACCACACAGTCAAACTGCTTCTATTTACCTAGTTACACTATCAAAGTTATCTGAAATGGGTTGCCTAAGAAAGCTGCTCCTCATTGGAAGTCTTTAAGCAAAGTTTGAGTGACTGCTTATCAAAGCATATTGTGGAAGGGATTATTTTCTGCTATGGGTGGGATTAGATTTCCCCGGAATCCCCTTTGATCTTTGATTCTGTGACTCAGAAGCCTTTCTCTCCAAACACTGCAGTTATCTGCTACTTCATCTACCTGGGGAAAAAGCAGATCTTGCCTGTGAATGTCTTATCTATCGTTATTTTAAATTGAATTTCTCTTTGTATCTCTTGCTGCTGGACTTTGCTGATGTCATATAGAAATGCTCATGATTTACGTGGATTTATTTTGTATTCTGTAACTTTGCTAAAGTTGTTAATTGTTTCTAATAGTTTTTAGTTGATTCCCTAGGATTTTGTGAGTATACCATCTATAAGGAGTGATAATTTTGTTTCTTCATGACCTATTCTAATTCCTTTAATTTCTTTTTCTCCTCTTATTGTTAAGGCTAACGTTTCTAATACAATATTGAGTAGTAGTGGTTATATTGGGCAACCTTGTTTTGCCCCTGATCTTATTGAGAATGCTTCTAGTTTATCCCCATTACATATGATGCTTGCTGATGGTTTTAGATACATGTTCTGTGCATGTCTTAAACCAAAAATTTAACAGTAATTAAAATATGAGGTTAAGACTGAACCCCAGAGTCTTTGGTTTCTTTCTACTCCATTTCTCATACTTCTTACATACTAGTTGGTTATGTATCCTTTCTTTTCTTTCAGGACAGCCATGAGTAGCCCATATTTCCCAGCTAGGACGGTTCTGTTTGAGAGGGAGGAAGGTGGCGTGACCTATAGGATACCTGCCCTGCTTTATGTCCCTAAGAAGGCCACTCTGTTGGCTTTTGCAGAGGAGAGGCTCAGCCCTGATGATTCCCATGCAAATGTGCTGGTACTGAGAAGGGGTGCTTTCTATAGGACCTATGTAGAGGTAAGTGGCACTTGAACCATTGAGTCGCCCTCCAGGGAAATGTGAGAAACACACGCTGGCCAGATGACTTTGGGAGAGGGGCTGTTGAGGGATTGTGGGCAAATTGTGGGTTACCTTTATTGAACTGATGGGCTTCTTTGTGAGACTCAGGGGAAGCATCAACATCTCATGTATAGAGTCCAACACGTCTGCAGCAGCAGGGCAGGAGCAGCACTAGAAGTTGGGGGGGGGTCCCTATCTTCTGTGGAAGTTGAGTTTCCTGGAAAGGGGAGGATTAAAGCTAGAATGTGCAGCAGCATCAGGAGGCAGTATGGCATATTGGCTCCTGATCTTGAGACTGGAGTCAGGAGCTATCAGGGAGCTGACTCTAGGTTCTGACCCTTAATTGCTGTGTGAGTTTAGGCTAGTAGCAATCTCTCTGACTCTAGTTTCTTCATCTGTCAAATGGGGACAATAATGACCATAGGACCTTCCCCTATAGAGTTGTTATGAGGATCAAGAGAGATTTATGTAATGTATGTAAAGCAAACCCTGAAGTCACACACACATAAAGCTATCATCATCCTCATCATCATCGAGCACAGGAGTCTTGCAGGCTTTGCATCTCCATCAATGGAGAGAGTTCCCATACTAGGAGAGAGTAAGTCCTAGATCAAAGATCTTAATCTTTTTTGAGATCATATATCCTTTTTTGACAATCAAGCAAAGCCTATAGATCTTTTACTGTCTACATTCACAACAGAAGGAAATGCCGAGTTTCAGCCAGAGGTCAGTGAGACTAGAATGGATTTTTTTCCCCATCCAAATTGATGGATATTCAGAAATCTAATCCCAGAATCCAGGTGAAGAACTTCTTTCCTAGGTTCTTTGTCTATTCAAGCATCTAATATGTGCCACAAATACATGCCCAGTTTCTCCACATCTGAACATGCTCACCATTTTCACAGTGATTTTTATTCTAGTGCTTCATAGGAGGCACCGTGTATGGTGAAAAGAGCTCTGACTCTGGAGAGAGAGGACCTGGCTTCGAATCCCACTTCTGTCTGCTACTACCTCTGTGACCAAATTATTTAATCTCTTTGGACCTCAGTTTCTTCATTTGTAAATGAGGAGGATAGGACTAGATGACCTTCCAGCTCTATCTAGATCTATGATTCTATGTAAAGATCCTTGGGGACATGGTACCATGTACATAGTAGGTGATGGGTAAAGACTTCTCTTAGAGCCTGTATAATTGAAGCCACGCTCTGACTCTATACATGTCTCTTTAGCTCTCAGTGCTCTATGAGACTCTCTGGGACTGAAGTGCACTGGTAGAATGAAAGAACAGCCTTGGACCATCTCCCTCATGTTATTACCCCCATTTTATAGATAAGGAAACTGAGACTCAGAGGCTAATTGACTTGCCTGGGATGATGTTGCTAGTAAGTGTGGGAGCCAGGGCTTGAAGCTGGGACTTCTTAGGCCAAGAGCAGTGCACTTTCCATGAATTATTCATCTTTTTTTGGTGCTTTATCCATCATTCTACTATGGTACCCTCTTCCACAGGGTTTGTATGGCCAATGGACTCAATGAAATGTTTGAACTTAGGAGGTTTTAGAACCAGTATTCAAGGTAATTGAGATCCTCTAAATTAGAGAATTTGGAGTGTGCAGTGCCTGAGGGAGAGCAGAGAATCATGAATGAAAATGGAAGAATTAGAGCAAGAAGAGAGTTTGGATGCTTTCCTTCCCTCTCCAGTGGGGAGCCATGCGAGTTGTAAAGACAGCATCTCTGGAGGAGCATCGGTCCATGAACCCCTGCCCCGTGTATGATGAGCTCACTGGTACCGTCTTCCTCTTCTTCATCGCTGTGCTGGGCAACACCCCAGAATCCTTCCAGATCATGACTGGCAAGAATGCGGCCCGCCTCTGTTACGTGACCAGTTCAGATGGGGGTCTCACCTGGAGCGCTGTCACTGACCTGACGGAGCAAGTCATCGGCTCTGTTATAGAAGGTAAAGGAGCCCGCACTGGGCTGGTGAAAATGCTCCACTTAAAATGACTAGCTTTGGCCCTTATTTGGGGTCAAATAAATAAGTAAAAGAGAAATGGGGAGTAAGGGGAGAATTCTCAGTAGTGTCTAGATTGTTCAGTCCAATCCAGAATTTCAAAGAACAAAAGCCACACCCAGTTCATAAGATGTGGGGTTTGGAGATAACCAAATTACCTGGCTGATAAAAGGTATTGGGGCTACCTGACACATAGCCTCTGTGAGGCTGATTCTGGTTCTCAGAATGAAATAGCTCATGTCCCATTTTCCCCTAGAACTTCAAACTGAGATGGACAGCCAACAGGGGAAAAATGGAGCCCCTTACAAATGCCACAATCTAAGGCACCTCCCAATATGCCAATTACCAGGAGGTAAAATTGGATAAATGGAGGGACTAGTAGATTTCCTTTGGTTTTGAGGGGATTGTGGCCATTTTGGTTATTTCCATCCATGTAGTCTCTCTCCCTCCCCTTTTCTCCCTGGGATACCTGCAACAGGATGGTTGCTTATAGTAGAGGAGCTCAGATGGCTGCTGGTATAATTTTACTCTGTTTTTTTTTTTTCTGAGGCAATTGGGATTAAGTGATTGCCAGGGTCACACAGCTAGGAAGTGTTAAGTGTCTTAGGCCAGATTTGAATTCAGGTCCTCCTGACTTCAAGGCTGGTGCTCTATCCTCTGCACCACCTAGCTGCCCTTACTCTGTGTTTCTATGTGCAACTCCTCTCTCTTCCTCTTCCTTTCTCCGTTTCTACTTCCTCACAATCAATATTTACTGAGTATCTAACGTATTTTCAGGTATGTATTAAGAGCTATCAAAATAGGGGAGTTTGGGGTCTCAGATGGGGTGCTGACATTAAAAGAGAACTGGGTTCAAACATTGCTTGTGACATTCACTAGCTATGTGACCCCTGGTGATCACTGAACCTGTTTCTCGTCTGCAAGAATTGTTAGAATATCTATCTTTCAGATTGCTTGAAAGGCCAAAAAGTAAATTGCTTTGTATCCTTTAAGGTCCTATATAAGTTACAGTTATTATTATACTTGGGTTTTAGAACCATTGCTCTAGTCTCTTTTTGGTCAGTTTTCTCTTCCTTTCCATATATTTTCTTACTTTCCCTGTTTCCTTTTCCCTTTCTCTTTTACTTGTTTTGTGATTTTATATTAGTTTACAGGTTCAGGGACTTATTGGAGGCAGGAGAAGTGACCACTATGCTCTCCCATCTTTTCCCCCATCATTTAACAGCCAATGCTTTCTAAATGGATGATTTTGTGGTAAGCCAGCAGCTCCACCCAAGAAATGAAAGACAGCACATATGTGTATGTATTTAAATTTATATGGGAAGTACAGAAAATGATCCATGAGTTTTATAGGGGACTAAGAACATGAGCTCTCAGGACTTTTCTGCATGCCTAAGAGATGTCCTTATCTTATCTTGGGGTAATCCAGTCCAATGCCAGCTACTGACTCAATCCATATAGAATTCAAGGTGTTGGTTCAACTTATTAGATTATAGCAGTAGAATGGACTCCTGGCTTCCTCCTCGCATTCAGAAAAAGTTCCATCTCTGGCATAAACTTCTGAGGTTTCCTCCTTTCCTTCCCCTTCATATTCTCAGAGGTGTTAAACTCTAAGTTAGTGGGCTACAAGTAGCCAGAAAAACTCCTGAATACTGCCCATATCAGATTAAAATATTATTGGGAAATATTTAATAAAATAAATCAAAATGCAACACAACCAATTATATTATCACATTTGATCTTCATAACAACCCTGGAAATTAGGTGCTATTATTATCCCTGTTTTATAGTTGAGATAGCTGAGGAAGCCAGGTAAATTAAATGACTTGCCCAGAATCCCACAGGTACTAAGTGTCTGTGGCTGTATTTGCACCCAGCTCTTCCTGAGTCCAGGAGCACTCTATCCACTGCGCCATCTAGCTGCCTGAATAAATAAATTTGTTTGCACAATATCTTGGTAAAATTTTTCTGTCCACTTGGGCTGTTCCGTGCCATTCAGGTTTTGGTTAGAAAACAGGTCCTTTCTCTGTAAATAAAAAGAACTCTTTCAGTGATGGGGGGGAAGGGAGAGAGAAAAAAAAGAAATATATAGGGTAGGGAGAAAGACACTTGAGTTAGGCACTGAGTATTTCAGCAGGTATGAAGGGGCCACTAACTTTGACAGAAAGTCATTCCAAAATGCACATGTACATAAATATAAACATATATCTATGCACATATATTTATGACAATGAAGTATCCTGATTCTACCTAGGAAAGGCAAGTAAATAAATGGGTTTATATAATTCTGCCTCTTTTTTTTTTTTACAGGTAAGATAATTTTTCCCTCTGCTAAGTAGGTGCTTGCAAGTAAAATAATTTCTTAAGAGCAAGAAGACAAGGAGAGAAAGGGACTTTAACAAAAGGGAGGAGGTTTGAAACACTAGAAGCCTCCATTTCCCAAGCCCCAACCAATCTACGCTCATAATATGGTGGGATACATGGGAAAGTAGAACATATAGCGATAGATGACCTGAAAATGCTGTCCTAGAGTCTACTTTGAGTGGCAGCTGGTAGACACAGAAAGAGTACTTCCTTTACCTGTGTGAGGTCACAGAGGCAGAGAACAAGGCTTCTTCAAAAAGGGACCAAGCACTGGGAATTTCAGAAGTAATATGGTTGATGTTTGTTAACATGTAGTTAATTCTTATACTGCAAAGGAATAATTTCATAAAAGAGGGAGAGATAGTTGAGTGACTCAGTAGATAGAGTGGCTCATTGTTAGATTCCTAGTTCCTCCCAGACCTAGAATCATGAAAATCTCAGGCTGAATTTGGCTTTGTTTCTTCATCTCCAAGAAGGGGCTAATAATAGCACCTATTTACAAAGCTCTTGTGGGGTCCAAATGAGATAACATATGTAAGATTTCTTGCAAATTTTCCTATGCTGTTGATGTGTAATTTTTAATAATACATATTTGAACGCAATTTATTCTATAATCACCAACATAACATGTGTACATGTGTATATATATATATACATAACCAGCTATATATATATATATATAAAGGTGTACACATGCATATATACACACATGCACATATATATGTATATCTATCTGTCTCTATCTGTATCTTTGAAAAATACAGTCCCCTGCAAGTAGAATTGAAGCTCCTTGAAAACAGTAGCTATTTAATGTGAGACTGTGAATCATTAGCACAGTGCCTGTTTTCTCATAGGCACTGATACATAAGTAGATGGATAGATGATAGATAGATGGATGAATGGATAGAGGGATAGACAGATGAGAGATATGATAGATAGATTCAGCATTTATTAAGTATTTTCTATTTGCCAGGCTCTGTGCTAATCATTGGGTATACAAAAGCAAACAAGACAGTCCCTGCCCTTAAGGAGCTTACAATCTAATGGAGGGAAGATAGTGCATAAAGGGGAGCTAGAAAGGGGGAGCTGTCCAGAACTGGGCCAGGCCCCAAAATGATACACGCTTCTTGGAGTGATTTGAAAGGCCTGGGCTTTGAAGCTGGAACCTAAATGTTCCCTGGGGTGTTCTTGTTTCTGTAAGTACTTCTCCAAAAGTGGGTTTGGGAGAGGGCCATTAATGTTCTACGATGAATTCTCTTCCTCCTCCTCCTCCTCCTCTTTCTCTTTCTTCTTCTTCTTCTTCTGCTCCTTTTCTCCATCCTCCCTTTCCTCCTCCTTTCTTCTTGTTTGCCCCACTCATTGACGGCAGCCTCTCTCTTTCTCTCTGTGCAGACTGGGCTACCTTTGCTTTGGGTCCCGGCCATGGCATCCAGCTGAGGTCAGGGCGTCTGCTCGTTCCTGCTTACACTTACCACATCGACTGCAAGGAGTGCTTTGGGAAAATCTGCAAGACCACTCCTCACTCCTTCACCTTCTACAGTGATGACCACGGCCGGAGCTGGCAATTTGGAGACTTCATCCCCAACCTGAAGACTGGGGAGTGCCAGCTGGTGTCCGTGTATGAAGAAGATGGCAGCAATATTCTTTATTGCAATGCCCGGAGTCCCCTGGGCTGCCGGGTGCAGGCACTCAGCATGGATGATGGGGCTGCTTTTTTCCCAGGACAGCTGGTCCGGAAGTTAGTGGAGAGCAACCGTGGTTGCCATGGCAGCATCGTTGGGTTCCCAGCTCCTCTCATTGGGAGCTCCTCTCAATGTCTGTTACAAGGGGAGAGCTGGTTTGTCGATGGCTGTGATTATTCCCATTTCCAACAAAAGCTTCGTATGCTTCAGAAACATAATGAAAAGAGCATTCGAAGTATCGCAGTCACCTCTGCAAAACGTGCATCCCAGTGCCGCCCTCGATCCAAGATCTCTGAAGAACCTCTGAGTTCTGCTGCTGATTTGGGCCAGGCTGTCTCAGGGCCTGTCTTTCAACCTTCCACCTCATTTCCCACCCCCACTTGGGTCTTATATTCCCACCCCACTAGTCACAGGTCTCGAGTAAACTTGGGGGTCTACCTTAGTACTTTCCCCAGAAACGCGGACAGTTGGACGGAGCCCTGGGTGATTTACGAAGGGCCCAGTGCGTACTCTGACTTGGCAGCTATTGAATTACCCTTTTCAGAGCCAGGGCTTCCAGCTATCACTTTTGCCTGCCTCTATGAAAGCGGGGCCAGGTATGCATACGAAGAGATCTCTTTTTGTCTGTTCACACTCTCTGAAGTCATCGAGAATATCCCCACAAAGGGCAGCTCCCCGACTCAGAGTTGCCAAGCAGGAGGCAAGAACCACTGGAAAAGCTGTGCGACTTCCTGAAGGTTCTTCTCTCATCATCCTGGAAGGGAGGCCGCCAGGACAGTACACTCTATAGCAATCACAGAATGGTTCTCCTCCTTTGAGAACGTATCCTCGGTTGTCAATGGACATTCATGGAGGTTGGAACATGGTTAAAACAGTGTTTGATGTTTTAAACTCATATTTTATTTTGTTTGATGGCTTCAACCATATCTATATAGATATCTATATATATCTATATAGATCTATCTATCTATCTATCTATCTATCTATCTATCTATCTATCTATCTATATATCTATATCTATCTATCTATCTATCTATCTATCTATCTATCTATCTATCTATCTATCTATCTAT
>JAJPUD010002619.1:258923-301213 GCA_023553655.1 Myrmecobius fasciatus
TATCTATCTATCTATCTATCTATCTATCTATCTATCTATCTATCTATATAGGGCTAGCTCCTTTAAGAATTAGGGTTGTATCTCTTACCTGCAGGAGGATCCCTTCATGAATGAATTAGGCTGTGTATGATTTTTTCAATTCTGAATGGAGGGCTTTATTTTCTGCCTGAATTCACTGCTAAAATTTTCCCTTATGATTTTTATTTTTCCTTTGAGTCATTCTGAAGGGTTCCATGACCCTTGTATATTACACAGTATTTTGTCTTACATTGGGTTCTCTTGGGCTTCATTCTGCAATATTTGCTCATTGTACTTGGAGATCTCTTTGCATTTTTATGCATTTTCCCTTCAGTTATTTTAGCACTCTGCCTGTCAGTTTAGATTCTGAGCTTTTGGTTGATCTTTTTCTCTTGATATCTCTATCATCCCTCTTCTTGTATTCCCCATCTCCCACTTCCTAACACTTCTCTTTTCCTAAGTCCTGAACACTGGCTGAAGAATTAATCCTCCTTAGAAGGAGTGTAGGTGATTCACCTGCCCCAATCCCTGCCCAGAGTAACTGCTCTCAACTCTGTTTCCACCCATCTTTCTCTCAGGCCCAGTACATTTTGCACGCTGTATCATTTTCAGATTTTTACCTGCTTCTTCCCTTCCTTCTTTGCTTTGCTTTTGCACGACTGGACAGAATGAACCACTTCTTTAGGTCTAGGGGGTTGAGGAGCTAAGAGTATTTGGGAAGGGATGCTGCGATTTTGAGTCATCCCTCCCTTAGGTCTAGGTTTCTGGCACAAACTGTTGGCTGCCAGGGACTAGTGGAAGCGGGTAGATGTCTTACTTTGTTAAGTACTGTAAGTAGTCAAGTTCTCCATGGTTAATGATATTTTTCAGCTTGACCATGATGGTTCTTTTGTCTAATCTTGTAATTATGTTCTAGATATTCCATAGTCAGGTCATAATTTTGTCATTTGGAAGTTGAAGTATTAAGGAGCATGCAGAGAATATAATCCAGCATTTTACTGGTCATGAGTCTCACTCCTGAATGACCTAATTAGGAATAAATGAAGGGGAGGAGCAGTGACCTTCAATGCACCCATGTTTGCATTTCAGGGACCTTGGCAATGAAGAGATCTGGGACCAGGAGAAACACTTAAAAAATTGTGTTTTTTAAAAAATTGTGTATTTAGGACTCGGTGAGGAGCAGAAATGAGAATATCAGAGAAGGAATTAACACTAGGCATGTATGAAGGAGACCACAAACCAAACAAGGAAATATTTAAAAGCAACACAGTAGCCAAATTAGGGATACAATTAGAAAGACTTTCTCTTTTAGCACTTGCTCTTGTTTCTTATCCAAAATGGAGCCTGGTGGCCATTGTCTCCTGAATCTCAGGTAGAGTACAGAAGAGTCTCATAGACAAATTCTTGCTAGAAATTGGTGGAGAAGGTGATTTTTGTATCCATGAAAGATGAGGGACTGGATTTTGGGATAAAGATGCCATAGAATGGGACATTTAATGTAACAGAATAGGTTGATGAAAGCCTCCCCCCCTTTATATCAGCACCCTGTTGTCCCTGTCTGAGCTATAGCTCTGTTAGCACCACAGAAAACCAAGCAGTTTGTTGGAAAGACATCTGAAGAACGGGACGGCCCCTAGATTCCTGGATTCCCTTGTGGCTCCGAATGTTGGGATGTCCAAGAGAAGGGCCAGGAAGGGGGTTGGAGGGAAATCCCACCACGGTAAGAGCAATAAATGCACACCTAGAGTTTTGTGTCCTTTGAGGTGGCCCCAAGGCAGGCAGTCTTCAGGGAATGAGTGAGTAAGGGATGAAAAAGGGATTACTAAATGCTTACGAAGCGCTAAGGGCTGGGTGTACAGATGCACTGAACAAGACAGTCCTTGACTTCCAAAAGCGTACGTCCTAATAAGGAATATTCCTTATTCCTAATTCCTAATAAGGAAACACAAGACATATACTGCGTGAGGCACATCTCTATCTCAGCTCCTCTTCCCTACAGTAAGGGCTGGGCCAGCTTTCTGAACCTGTGCCCAAAGGTGGATGGAGCAGCAGGGGATAATGGGACATTTGTCCAGGGAGCCTGCAGAGAAGGCTGTGTTTTCCCCACATGTAGAGTCTGAGAGGGGTGAGCAGGGAGAAGGGTGGAGGGAGCTGCAGGTTTGGCACCTCTTGAAAGCCCAGGCCAGCTGTCCAAATGCATCTGGCTTGCCTTAGGAGGGTCATTCATTTCTAGTTAACAAACGTTCTTTATTCACTTGTGAGCCACTGGGGACACGATGATGAAAAACGACAGTCTTTGCCTCTTAAGGGACTCATAATCAGTGTTGGGGGTGAGGGGGCTGAATAAATTGCAGGGGCCAGATTATGATGGGCTTAAAGGAGACAAAGAGCTCTGGGACTCTGGAAAAAGGAGATGTCACTTGCCTTGGGGGCCTGGAGAGGAAGGGATCTTCGTGGAGGAGAGGAACGTCTGCACTGAGCACCAAGGAAGCAAAGGATTTCAGCAAGAGAAAATGAGGAGGGAATACATTTGAGCAAAGTTGGTGGACGGTGTCCAAGCTTCCCACTGGATGTACTTGGTCACATTCTGGCTCCTCTCTGGGCACTCTTGGACCTCCCAGCTCTGCTTCCGACCATGTCACTCCCCTCCCCAGTAATTTTGAGTGTCTCTTTCTTATTTCGAGATTCAACTCCTCCTCCATCTGGCATTTAAGCCCTTCATAGCTTGGTGCCATCCTACCACCTCACCCCCCTTCCTGCCCTTCCTGACTTCTACAGTTTGGGCAACATGGCCTTCTGTTTCTTATACACAGACACCTTCCCAATCCCAGCCTGTCTTTGACTGTCCTGCAGAAGATTTAGAACATTGTCCCTCTCTTTTCATAGTATCCCTTCTATACTTTTTTTCAATGGCATCTAGGTAACAGTGGATTGAATGCTAGACCTGGAGTCAAGAGGACCTGAGTTCAAATCCAGCCTTAGACACATAGATAATAAATTCTTGTTGACTGGATGACTGATTATTGTCCTTCTCAGAGAATGGAAGCCTTTGAAAGCAAAGGCTGTTCCATCCTTACCTTCTTCTCTAGTGCATCCCAGGTGCTTCATAACTAGAAGTTTGGTTGTAGGTGATTATGGAATGGCTTTCCAAGCCATCTCTGCTGTTTGGTCCCTCCAGTTGTGTCTGACCCTTTGTGACCCCTTTTGGGGTTTCCTGGGCACCAGCTCACCAAATTCCTTGTTTGCGTAAAAATTTGATTTTCTCGAGCTGTAGCTTCTGTCTAACTCCAAGGAAGCTCCTAGACCTTCTATAAAGGGAATGATATAGAGGAACATTTATTCTTGTTATATCTTCTCGGGAAATGTCCTTTTGTAAAAGCTATATGAGGTTAATTGGTGGAATGGGGCACTAATCATTAGAGTGTACTGATGATTTCAGGGTGATATTAATTATAACTGGTGACTGATATAGAGGAAAACATGCTAGATTGGAGACAAGTCTCCATCATTAGAAAAACACTATAACCTTCAGGGACATGACCCTGAGGGGGAACTGTCATCTTGCCCTGGGAGACCCTATTCATGAATGAAAGGAAGGCATTGGGATAAGGAGCTAAGTTTTTATGCAGTTACACAAGTAGATAGAGGATATATAGGTATATGTGTGAATACATGTGTACGTATGTGTGTGTGGATGCACACAAATTTATATACCAGGATGTTTCAGGATCTTGGGCACCAGTAGAGGGAAGGATTAGGGAAACTTGCAAAAGAAGTGATGCTTTATCTAATTCTGGATAGAGACCAATGGCAACGATTCTAAGAGGGACAAGGGTGATTAATCTCAGACACTGGAGACAGCCAGTGAAAAGACAAGGAAGAGGAGTATACAATTAGGCTGGGGGGTAAGTTGAGGCCATGTCATGAAGAGTTATAAAAGTCAAGCAGAATTGTTTATAGTTTATCTCTATACAATAGAGCCAGTGGTGTTTGTTGATCTCCAACTCCTGCTCTCCTTCCTCCCTTTCTCTTTCTCTCCTTGTAAGCTTAAGGCCCAATGGTTTCATATTTCATCTCTCACATTCGGCAGTGTCTGGCAATATTAAGTTGGTACTTAATGAAGCTTGATGATTGTAAGTTCTGTGAGGGCAGGGATAGAGTGGGATCTAAACCCTGGGGACAAGGTCCTGTATGATTAGGAACTTAATACTCCTCTGGAAAAGACTAGTATGATAAAGCAACAATGATGTGGACAATGTGGTTTATATATCTAAACTCTGATCATATCTGATCATTGGTTATTTGAGATAAATGGGGTCATTGCCCTCCATCCCCTTTACAAGAGGTACAGTTGAGTTTTCAAGGGGTTGGAAAGTGATGTCTGGAGTACTCTGTTTAGTAATGGCTCTCATGGTTCAGGAAGGACCTGGATCAATCATCTTTTATGAGTTAATTTTTATAGATTTTTTTTGTGAATTTATTTTGTAGTGACAGTATAGGGTGATAGTGCTGAACTTTGTGTTGGAGACCAGGGTTCAAATCTTACCCACTCCTGATCCTTCCTAGTATTTAGTTGCAGACAAGCTCCTCAACCTCTCAGAGTCCCAGCTTCCCCAGCTCTAAATTGGAACCAATAATCTCTGTAGTGCCTCCTCTGAAGAGCGGCTGAGAGCTTTCAGGTGATCATTCACTCATGTAATGTGTGTAGACAACCCTGTAAATGTCACTTATTATTTTGGTTAGATGATCAGCCAAAGAGTGATTGCCTTGACAGCCATCAGGAAATGGAACTGGGAGAGACCTTACTTGCCCTTTAGCCCATGGTGATTGTTGAATGTGCTAATTTTGCAGAATTCTCTAGGTTGCCCCATAGGAGGAAACTGAGGGATAGCAGGGTGACCTGATCCCCTGGAGAACTCACAGCATCTCATTGTCTCCCAAGCAGGATTGGAAGGACCCCAGTACTGGTGACCCTCCCTCAGGAGCAGGACCCAGAGAGCTCCTGGGAAGAGGATCTATGGTAGCTCACCATAGGACCCTGCTTCCTGTCATTCTCTGTGCCCTGGGTGTGGTTGACTTCACTCTGACAGAAGTGATAACCACAGGAGATAGTTGCTGTAGTGCTAGGGTGACAGTTTTTCAAGAGATGCCTGAAATATGCTTTCATGTCATACATTGAATTCATAGTTGAAAGGAACCAGTTGATCTCCCTCCTGATCTAATGGTCCCTCCTGACCAGGAGATTTTCAGAGCATCTGGACCATGATGTGGAACTCTTTCAGGAGCCTCAGTGCAGGGAGGACTGGATGTTGAGAGATCTGAGTAAATCAATTATCTATGTAGCCAAAGACAGAACTATAGTTACGTGCCTCGGTTTCCCCATATGTAAAAGGGGGACATTCATCCAGCTCCAAATCCTGTGTGGAGGTGTGGGACTCTTAGCAGAGAACAGCAGCTGCTGATTAACAGCTGGAATATCCAGAACCATCCTCATGGCATTACTGCTGTTAGCAAATCATAGGTTGGAATAAAAAATGGTTTTAGGCACCTTGAAGAGGGAGCAATGACTTCTTCATCCCAAGCACAGCAGTGCAGCTTCTCATTTGTACTTGTTAGTTCTTCCAACGTTGAGATTCTGGGGTTCTGCTCATCTTCGTGAGGTCCAAGTGTTCCACCACTGCCATCTTGTGCTCAAAGTCTTGAACAGCTGCTCATCTATCTGGCTGGGGAGGAGAAGCTTCTTTACATCCATGCTCTCATGAGAAAGGTACTGGATTTAGACCAAGAGGACCTAAGTTTGAATCCTGGCTCTCCTATTTATTATCTTCACAGATTTGGGAAAGTCACTTAACCTCTTGGTGCCTCAGTTTCCTCATTTGTGAAATGAGCTGGAGAAGGAAATGACAAACCTCTTTAGTATCTTTGCTAAGAAACTCCCCGCAAAGGAGTCATGAAGAGTCAGGCATAACTGAAATGATTGAATAACACAATTTTATGGAGAGGGAAACTGAGACAAAGAGCGGTTGTGAGTCACCCAAGGCCATGTTGGTAGCAGAGTCAGGTTTGATAACCTTGTCCCTCAGCTCCAAACTCAAGATGCTTTCCATCACAGCTCCTGCCGGAACTCTAAAGACACAGCTTTCTTTTTTTCTTTTTAAAAAAATGTTTATTTAATATTTTCCCTCAGTTACATTTTTTATATCTTTTTTTTTCCCTGAGGCAATTGGGGTTAAGTGACTTGCCCAGGGTCACACAGCTAGGGAATGTTAAGTGTCTGAGATCAGATTTGAACTCAGGTCCTCCTGACTTCAGGGCTGGTGCTCTATCCACTACAGCGCCACCTAGCTGCCCCCCTCAGTTACATTTAAAACAATTTTTGATATATTAAAAAAAAACTTTTGAGTTCCAGGTTCTCTCCCTTTTCCCTACCCCCAATTAAGAAAGCACATGTGAAGTTATGCAAAATGTTTCCATAAAAATCATGTTGTGAAAGAAAACATAGATCTCCCACCCTAATGAAAAATATCCCTCAAGAAAAATAAAGTAAGAGACACACACAGAGACACTCACACACACACAGACACAGAAGCAGAGAGAGAAAGGGACACACAAAGAGACAGAGACAGAGACAGAGAAAGAACATTGACACTCTATCCCTCCTTCCAAGAGGGTGAATGGGTTGGAAAAAGAGGGACTTTCCTTGAGCTCATTTCTGCTTATTTCATCTGATGACTGCAGGAAATCTCTTAGTAAGAGGTAGTGGTAAAATCCAGAGGGGGGGGGAGGGACAGAGAGAGAGACAGAGAGAGACAGAGACAGAGAGAAGAGACAGAGAGACAGAGACAGAGAGATACAGATACAGAGACAGAGAGAAAAGACAGAGACAGACAGAAAGACAGAGATAAAGAGAGACAGATAAGAGAGAGAGAGAAAGGAGAGACAGAGACAGAGAAGAGAGAGAGACAGAAAGACAGAGATAAAGAGAGACAGATAAGAGAGAGAGAGAGAAAGGAGAGACAGAGAGAAAGAGAAGAGAAAGAGAGAGAGGAGAAAGAGAAAGGAGAGACAGACAGAAAGACAGAGACAGAGAAAAGAGAGATACAGAGAGAAAAGAGAGACAGAAAGACAGAGACAGAGAGAGAGAGGAGAAAGAGAGAGAAAAGAGAGACAGAGAAAAGAGAGAGACAAAGACAGAGATAAAGAGAGAGACAGAGAAAAGAGAGAGACAGAGAAGAGAGAGAGAGAGAGAGAGAGAGAGCGAGAGAGAGCGAGCTCTTCAATCTGTATCAGACACAATCAGCTCCTTCCCTGGGTAGGGGCAGGATTTTTCATCCTAAGTCCTTCAGAGTGGCCGTGCATCATTGTACTGCTGAGAACAGCAAAGTCATTTACAGCTGGTCACCCCAGAACACTGCTCTTACTTTGTATATAGTATATTTCACTTTGTTCAGGGAGGACTTTCGAGGTTTTTTTTTCTGAGAGCATCCTGCTCATCATTTCCCAGAGAACAATCATATTCCATCACAAGCACTTATTCAGCCATTCCCCAAATAATGGGCATCTCCTCAATTTCCATTTTTTTTTTGCTCCGAGAAGAGCAAAAAGACTCACCTTTGCATCACTTCATCCAAGGCAGTGGTATCATTCACTACTTATCTTCCCATCTCTCACCTCAGCACTTGAGACAAGCTGGCCATTCAGACTGAGCCTAGCCCTTGGGGTCCCGGTCCCATCTCTTGTGACCGACATCGGGACTCCTAGAAGGCATTGTCTAGGAAGCAGCTGTTGCTACACCTTGGAGAGAACCTTAGCTGGCAAACTGTTTGCTCTTCATCCAAAGACTCCAGGCAGATTTCGGCATTATTTGACACACATGGGGAGCACAGGGGAACACAGGGGTGCCCAGCAAAGGTCATGGAGGAAAAACCAGGCTGCACTCTTCTGACGCCAGAGGGTGCTGTTGTGTCAAGTCAAAACCATGGACACTCAAGTAGCATTTATTAAGTGTCTACTGTGTGCCAAGCACTGGGCTGAGAATGGAGAACAAAAAAATAAAACAAAACCCAAAGAACCCAAAACCAGTCCCTGTCCTTGAGAAGGGAGTTCTTCTGGGGGAGACAATATGGGCAGCATCGTATAAGCAAGGTAAGATGGGATGGCCTGGAAATGATCAACCTAAAGAGAAATTGGGGGAGTCTTTTTGTAGAAGATTTTAACAGGCATCTTAGGGAAGGAGGAAAGTCAGGAGGCAGAGAGAAAGAGGGAGAGAATCCCGGGCATGAGAGACAGCCAGAGAAAAAAACCAACTTTTTTTTTTTTTTTTTCTGTATCTCTCCTTCCAAGAAGGTGAATGGGCTGGAAAAAGAGGGACTTTCCTTGAGCTCATTTCTGCTTATTTCATCTGCAGGAAATCTCTTAGAGAGAGGAACTGGTAAAATCCTCAGGGTTATCGTCTGGAGCTTCTGCCTTTCTGTCCCCACAGCTTGGCTGCCCTAAAGGCATGGCTTAGTGCAAATGGTACTCCATCCATTAGGATAAGACCCTTATCCTAATCCTAGCCCTCTTTTTGGGCAAAGCTGGGTTGGTGGGGGAACCCAGGGTCAGGGAGAAGCAGGCAGGGAATGGCAGGGAATCGGGCCCAGGGACACTCCAGGGGAAGGGGAGGTCCAACCTGGCCAGGTCAGGGACGCTGCACATTCTGCCATGTCTCCTTTGGCAGACACCAGATTGAATGGCTTGACTGATCTGGCTCTGTCATGGACACTTCCTGTGTCCTAAAGGAGCTGTGCTTCATGTAAGTCCCTGAGGTTACAGGATCATAGGACCAGGGGTGAAGAGCTAGACCTTAGAAGTTATTAGTTCAACCCCCTCCCCCATTTTACAGATGGGGAAACTGAGACTGGACAGGAGCTATGCGATTTACCCAAGTCTGCTAGGTTGCTGTCATTAGTCAAGCTGCCCCCAGTTTCCTTTTGTTTTGGACCAGGAAAGTGTCTTTGGGGTAGAAGGCTCTATAGTGGAGTTCTCCTCTTCTTTTCCAGGGCTCCCTCTGTCAGATTTTCTGACTCTGCTCATTCTTTCCCACTGTTGGGGACTCCAGGAGGGAGTCCTGGGTCCAGGTAGTTTGTCAGTCTTGCTCTTTATTTTTGCTCATTGACTCAGCCTTGGTGGATGTGCATTTGGAGAGAATTTGCAGAGAATCTGGGTTCAGACCTTCCTTGTTCAGTGTGATCTTGGGCCCATCACTTAACTTGTTTGGCTCTCCATTCCTCATCTTGAAAATGGGTGCTGGATTAGCTGGTCTTGAAGACCCCCTTGAGTTTTGACTCTGTGATCTCTGACCTCTATATGCAAGTCCCTCAGAGATTGAGTCCCCTTATCCCACACTGGCTAAGTTTCCTGTCCTACATGATGGTCCTATTCTACAATGACTGGGAAGGGATCTTCTTGGTCAAGTCTTTTTGCACATGTATTCTTCACCTTATACTTCTTCCCCCAACTCCCCACCATTGGTTGCCTTTTTTGCCTGGTTCTTAAATCCATCCCTTTCCTGCGTATCCTGCCTTGTGTCATATTCTCTCAAAGCCTGAGTTTTCTTACTCTTGAGCCCCAGTTTACCCATAGCTGGGTCTCTGGTCCTGGAGAATACATTCCCTGGGTGCTGCCCCTCTAGCCCTCTACTTTTTGCCTATCCTGCTCCTGCTGGACCTCAAGTTCTGTATCTTAAGACTCAGTTTAGACCTTGGCCGATGGTCCCTATTATCCTTTCTCCTTTGGATTGGTCCAAGTTGTCAGGCACTAAGTCAACAAACGTGAATGAAATGTTTACCATGAGTCAGGCTGTGCTGAGAGCTGGGGATATAAGAAAGGGAAAAACCATCTTATTGTCGGTGACCTCAAGGAGCTTGCAGCCAAGTGACCATGTGCAGATAAAATAAAGGGATGACATTACAGAGGGAGAGGAACGAGCAGCTGAGCAGGGAAAGGCTCTTGGGAAGGTGAGATTGGAACTGAATTTTGTGGGGAATCAGGGAGGCTGGGAAAGGGAAGTGAAAATGCAGAGCATTCTGGTTCTAGAGGCCAGCCTGATATCCCTGCTGGGTTAAGAAAGCCTGGGAGAAATGCACTATTCAAGTGACCTGTTTCATCTAATTGGATTATGTTCCAAACAAGTTTCCTAGTTTCTTCTTCTTCTTTTTTGTTATAAAAATAAGCTCTGTAAATCATTCCTTTGTCACTAACTGCTGAGAAATTAATTAATTGACCTGTTTTAATTGTAATTTGCTAGACTTGCGATTAAGTAATTTTCATTCAAAAATACTGTCTCAGAAAATCTTTTATTTCAGATGATTAATTGAAAAAAATGTGAAGGTGGAACAATTAAGGGTAGGGTAAGTGAAAGAAATTGAGGATGGTGCTGAATTAATTGACCTGTTTTAATTGTAATTTGCTAGACTTGCTATTAAGTAATTTTCATTCAAAAATAATGAGCCTCAGAAAATCTTTCATTTCAGAGAATTAATTTTAAAAATGTGAAGGTAGAACATTTAAGGGTAGAGTGAGTGAAAGAAGTTCAAGATGGTGTGGAAGTTACAAGCTTAGGTGACTGAGATGATGGTGGTACCCTTAATAGTAAGAGCAAAGTTCAGAAAAGGGGGTTATGATAGCAATTGGCAGGGAGAAGAAAGATGAAACTTGCACAATCAAAGCCTCATTTATCACCCTCATTTATCCAGCAAACTCAGCATTGTGAAGGCCATATGAAAGTGTGAAAGTTAGCAGAGAAGTCCCTGAGCACCTTAAGCCAATGGCTCCAAGTCCACGAGTGAATCCAAGCAAGACCCTCTTAGGGGCATCATATATGACCCTGACTGGTTTGATTATTTGGCTTTCTAGCTCCTAGCAAGGAAAGGAAGCATTTTTAGAAAAATGATGAGCCTTTGAAGGACAAGTGTCTGACATCCCTTCAAACTGATAACTCGGCCAACCGGGCAGTTATGGGGCAGTTAGAAGGAACCCCAGACAGCTAATCAAGAACATGGCGGTCTGGGTGGTGGATCGTTGGGACAAACAGCTTTCCATACCTCAGCAGCTCCTATGGGCGTCACTGCCTCCCACCCTGTGGGTCTGTGCTGTGTCTGACATTCTCAATGGTGATCCTGAGTCATCAAGAAAAGGTTGTCATGTTCCTCCTTCAGAAGAAAGCGGAACTTTTCCCATCCAAAGCAGTTTTACTCATCAGTGGTAGTGACTCTTGTCAGTTATTGGGAAAATTCACTTCTGCCGAATAATCTCAGAGATGGCAGATATATGAGGTGTGACTGTCTAGCTGCCTCTGAGCCGTGGAAGGCTACTATTATCTTTCCTAACTTCCGAGAAATGCTTCACAAACAGAAAAGTACAGACTGTTGTTATTTGCAAACACTATTAACCATTTCCTGTTCCTGACGCAAAAGTCAGAAGCTAATCGAGCTTCTAGGGTCTTAAAAAAAATGCCTTTGACCCAGTGGTTTAAAATGGAATAACTCCACCCTTTGCAAGCTCCAGCTCAGAACGTTATTAATTCTGATAAATGCTCCATCCAATGCCTGTCTTCTGTAATGTTGGGGCTTACTAATTATCGATCGGCCAAAAATAACCTTACGTGTGTGGTATTTTCCATTGAATATCTTTTCATTTTAAGTGGAAATATCTCCTCATTTTCGCGGCAAAATTAAGTTGATGCAGTATGGGGAATTTTTTTTTTAAATCCAGTTTTCATCTGAGCATATTTTTTGTCACCTTATAGCTAAGAAATATCCCTTTGTGTGTCTAAATCAGTGTGCCTCTTCTATTTTTAAGTTCTTTTTATCTTTTTGAGGGTCCTGTTTGCTCTACTACCCACCCACAGTGGCCCAGATGCACCTAAGTAATTTTATTTCTTTAATAAAATAGAGGACAGAAGATAAGAACAGTATAATTCTACCACAAGGCAAAAGTATGAATGAAGCTTCCTTGTTTCATGGATTTAGAATAGGAAATCGTTTCAGGCATCAGGCAGCCCCACCCCATTTTACAGATGAATAGCCTGAGGCTTGAAGAATTTACTTAGAATCACACAATTATTAAGTATATGAATTAGTGTTCAACCTGAGATCTACATGCAAGTGCAGCAATCTCTCTATTCACCATGACACATTGTCTCTTGTGCACTCACCATGTGTACTTTTTACTAAAAGTATGAGTGTATGCATCTTATCTCCTTACTAAAAGTAAGCTACTAGAAGGCAGAAATTGTATCTCTAAACCAATTCAGTTTGACACTCACTGATCTTGTTATTTTCCCCAATGCTAAGCACAATAGCTCATGATGTGGTCTGCAATATCTAGTTTGGAAAAAAAAATGACAAATTCACAATGGCCATTCTCTTTGGCAAAAAGTGGATTTACTTAGGGGAGGGGTTACAGACAAAATGAAGGGATACAATAAGCATCCAAAATGGTAAATATGAAATAGAGTTGGAAGGGCATATAGTTAGACTAATGAAAAAAAAAAAAAACAAGTTGCCCAGAGGAATCACAATTAACCCCGAGAAAGGAAATACTTCACAAGTGGGAGAAAGCTATTGTTTGACAGGTTAGACTGACTAGCATTAGTTAAAGTAAGAATGGTGCCATTAGAAGGAAGGCACAATGAGGGAGAAAAAGAGAACTCATGGGGAGCTTAAACCTGAAGAAAACTGAGCAAAGATCTTTATCATAAACAGATCTTTTATAGGGGAAATTGAGCCTTTAGAAGTTACTCAGGGAGACCAGAGCATAAAGGTGAGAACTCAGAGGGAAGGGCCAGGAGCCAGACTGATCTCAACTCTGCCTAAAGATATACTAATCAATAGCTCAAAAGGTTGTTTGAAGATACCCACAGGTTGGAGGTTATGGACTATGGGGGCTGTTAAAGAGTTCCTTCCTAGATAGTCTGGGGATTATCTGGTAATAGTTTCTTCCTGACTGGGGAAGAGAGTAAGTCATGTACATATGGAGAGAGAGAGACAGAGAGAGAGACAGAGAGAGAGAGAGAGAGAGAGAGAGAGAGAGAGAGAGAGAGAGAGAGACAGAGACAGAGAGAGAGACAGAGAGAGAGAGACAGAGACAGAGACAGAGAGAGAGACAGAGAGACAGACAGAGACAGAGACAGAGACACAGAGAGAGACAGAGAGACAGAGACAGACAGACGGACAGACACAAACAGACAGACAGAGGAATGCATCAGTAACAATCCAAATCACACACAAAGGGAATCACTGCTGTAATAGAATTGCCGAGAGGTTGTCTAGTTTCTATTGATGGCTTTCAAAGAAGGAAGTCTCCCCCCCAACCCCAATTCCATTTCTGAATAGCCCTAATTGTTAGGACGTTTGTCCTGCCATCAAGTCCAAATCAATCCCTTTGAAGCTTCCATTCACTGTCCCTGGTACTTCTGGGGTCAAATGGCCCAAGCTGCATCCCTCTTCCACCAACAGCCCTCCAAACCCATGAAGGCAACAGAGCCTTCTCTTCTTCAAGCTTCACCTCCCACATCGGGATCTCTGCTTCACCTTGTCACCAGCTCAATCCCCTGGGTCCTGTGATAAATGACATTAGATTGTGCCAAGGTTGGCCAGGGAGCGGATGGCAGGTGCAGGAATACAGCGCTGCATTTGGGTCAAGAACATCAAGGCAGCCTTGGATGAACTTCGGGTTCACTCAGTCTTAAGAACTGGAAGGGACCTAGGAAGCCACCTGAATTAGAATACCTTCTCTCTCCACAGAGGGAGGGATCTTCTGCCTCTGCTGGGAGACCTCTGGTGGGGGGGAGCTCCCTCTCTCCCATACAGTCCTTTCCCTTTTGGAACAACTCTCCAAGTTAGAATCTCCCTCTGTCTTCCACCTCTAATCCTCAATTCTGCCCCTAGGGACTAAATTGAATGGGGCTAATCCCTTCTCTTGATAGCCCTGGGGCAGCTTAATTAGGACCTTCCTTATCTTCAAATCTCCAGTACCTTCAGTCCCTAAAGAGGATTCTGGTCCAGTGAGTTCTGGGGAACCGTGAGTGCCTTGAAGGTGTGAAATCCGAAGGGAAGCAACTCCTGCACAGAGAAAGCTTGACCCCAGGCAAACTCATTTTCTGTAGCATTTTTACAGATCACAGATTGAGGACTAGAAATTTCATTTCCCCTGCCCTTGAGAAGGATAGTGGCCCAGCAAGAGGCTTCTGAATATAGAAAGAGGCATAATTCTAGGGAGAGAGCCCCCAGACTGATTGTCGCTATGGGCAGCACCCCAGAGTTGGGATTCTTGGGGAATTTCCAACAATTATCTCCTTCAAACAGAGGATGGAGAGAAAAAACTGCATTGAATCTAGGAGGCATTTATAAAGCTCCTACTCTGTGCCAGGCACTGGCCTTGGTAGTGACAATATGAAAGTCAAATTGTGCCTTCAAGGAGCACACATTCTAGATAAGAAATGGATGAAAATGAATTTATCAAGCTTTTACTATGCACTAAGCACAATGATAAGTATAAGGAACACAGAGAAAAGTTGGACAATCCCTGATCTCAAGTTTAATGGGAGCAAAAATTATGCAGTTGAAAAGACAGCTAGAGCAATCATGAAAGGTTTCCTGGAGGTGGCCCTGGTTCTAAAGGAAGCTTAAGGATGGATTAGTTAACATTTCATATTCTGAGGGGGAAAGGAGAAGAGATACTAAGAAGAAAGGATCTGGACGTAAAATGGTGGAAGGACAAGTAGAATCTGGTTCTCAATAATCACAAAATAAGCTAATGACAAAATAAGCTAAAATTTTGTAATGTTTTAAGTTTGCAAAGCAATTTATAGATCTGATCGCATTTTATCCTCACCACACCTGGAAAGTAGGTACTATTATTTCTTCCTATTTTACAGATGAGGAAACTGAGATAGAGCAAGGTTAAGTGACTTCCCCATCATACAACTAGTAGGCATCTGAGATCATATTAGAAATCAGGTTTCCTTGACCTTCCCCATCCAATGGTGTATCCTTTGTGCTACCGGGCTGCCTAAGAAAATGTCAATATTCTAGCCCACCAGGAGGATAAAATCAGAACCACCAAGGATCAGATCATTGACCCATCCAGTCCAGTGTCCTGTCTCTGACAATGGCACCAAGGTAAAGAAGGGTACCAGATGAGAGAGAATGGTAACTGCTTTCCATGACTCCACCTTCAGAGGTTAGGTCTGTTCCTCAAATACCCCCAACTTTCCCTGGGTGATTTACTACTCAGAAGTCAGGCCAGCAGGCATGAAGGTGACACTGGACTTCCTTTGCTTCAGCCTCCAACCGCCAAGATGGTGGATCAAGTCTCAAGGCTCCACGACTAGATGACTTTGGACTGACCACATCTTTCTCCAGTCTCACTTCCCCTTTCTCCCCTCCTCCCAGCCTTTTCCCTCTAAATGCAAAACACATTTTACAAGGGTAACTGGCTTCAAAGGGCATGGGAAGGAAGTGCTAATAAAAATATTGTACACGAGTTGGCAAAGAGAAGCTGTCTTGTAAGCAGAAGTAACGCCCACTCATCAATAGAGTATCAGTTGAATCTCTCTGAGCAAAATAATCTCGATTTTTTTTTCCATTGCCTGTGAGAGTCAGTCAGACAAAGTGATTGGAGTTACAAGAGAAGCTCTTCAGAAGCACAGAAAGAGTGATTCTATCTCTCAGCTCTCCGACTTGAGTTTCAAAGCCCAGCCCTCTCCTCTGCCACCCTGCCCTACCCAATCAACCTGGTTGGGGGCTGTCAGAGGGCCACTGGGGTCGTTAGAGTCTTTATTCCTCTCTTAGTGGGGTCAGAAAAGGTGGCAGGGGTGAGGGTAGGGCTGGAAGAGAGTAAGACAAAGGGACAACGGAAGGGGAAAGTGAGGAAGAATCCAGGGAGTAGACAGGAGTTACTTCTCCCTTCCTCCTAGTTTAGTGGTTAATGGATGAGTGGGAGCTTGAGAGAGGGTAAAGTGTCTTCTACATAATGCCAGTTAGGAGAAAACTGGGTTCAATGATCACCCCATGATAAATTACTTAAGATAACTAAGCCTCAGTTTTCCCAAATGGAAAATAGGCATATGAGACTCCTGTAGTACTTATATAGGCTTTTTACCTCTCACTTCCATGCCTTTTGTCCTGATTGACCCCATGTCTAGAAAGCGGACCCTCTTACCTGTTAAATTCCTTGAGTTTCCTTCATAACCCAACTCAAGCATCATCTCTACAAGAAGTCTTTTCTGATTTCTCCCAGTTTCCCTTTAATTAGAAAATCTTTATTTAACATCTATTCCATATATATGTACACACACACACACACAGAGCTGCTATGTACTCTCTTACTTCTGTTTCAGAGATTCCTTCAAATCTTTGGTCAAATATTGCCACTACTTACCCAGTGCCAAGCACACAGTAGGTGCTCAATAAATGCTAGTTGACTGACGACATCAATCCCTGCCTTTCTCATATCCTTGTGTCACAAATCCTGCCTGAAATGACTTTTTTTTACTTTACCCATCTTTTATGTTTACTTATTTGTAGCTCTGTCTTGACCATAGCTCCTCCAAGTCACCAAGGAGATGGGGATGCTGTGTGATCGGGCAGGAAGCTCTCCATCCATCTCCTTGACTTCTTCCCTAGGGTGTTCCTCCCTGACTTGGGGCTGGTTTTGACTTTATGGAAGGAGAAAGCATGGAGGATGAAAGCACCCCAGAGAAGCTGAGGAAGCATTGGTGCCATGGGAGAAGGAAAAGGAGGGGCCATAGCCAGGAGAACATTAGGACAGATTCTGGAACTCCCCTCCTTCCCAGCAGTGAGGGCAGATCTTGGGTTGAGGAAATTTGCAGTGATTTCCCTTCCTGTCTTTGGAGAGGGCCATAGCCTGATGCTTCTTTCTATTAGGCATGAGAGGCTTATCTTGATTTCTTATTTTTTAAATTAAATTTTCTTTTCTTTTCACATTTGCACTCTCTTCCTTCTCCCATTGAGAAATCAAGCAAACCAAATTTCTGCAATATCACTGCCCACCCTCCCACCCTGCTCACAATGGATCAATCTGTGAGCCTATCACTTCTCGGTCAGGAGGTAGGTGAGATATTTTGCTGGTGCCTTTAGATTTTTTTTTTGACTAGGTGAAAGAAGCCAAACTTTACCTCAATTTCTACCTAGCCTTAATCACTAAATGGATGTGATCTTAATCAAACTCAGATCTGTTGAAGACCTTAGCTGAAAAAGATCAAGGTCTCCTATTGCATCCAGGGCCATCTCCAAATGTCCTGCTCTATATCTGATCACTGGATCCAGATGTTCTGGAGGGCAAAGTGAGGCAGGGGACTTTGCACAATTCTCCCTCACTTAAATCCAATTCACTTGCATGTCATGGTCCTCTTTGAAGGGCAAACAACAACAAGAAGAATAAGAAATCTTTAATGTAAGCTCCTAGAAGGCAGTACCTGCCATGTAGCAGGTGCTTAATAAATGTATATTAGCAAGTTACTCTGTATGAGTCAACTTGACCACTGGGTACCCCAGGAAAAAGCAAGTCCTTCTCCACTGCCACTCCCTGGGTTGGAGCAGCTCCTTTAGGCTTAACTACCATCTGTATCTGGTTCCCATGGAGTCCTGGGACTTCTCAGAAGTCCAGGAAATAAATGAGAAAAAACTAAGGGTTGAGAGGAACCTCAAGGGCTATTGAGTTCTCCTTTATAGATGAGGTAGGAACTGAAACTCAAGACTGAATGTCTTGTCCTAGTAAATGTCTGAGGTAGGATTCAAATTCAGCTTTTTCTCAACTTCACGTCTGACAGTGAGTGAGTGAGTGTGTGTGTGTGTGTGTGTGTGTGTGTGTGTGTTGAATGCAGATTCACTTGCATTACCAGATGTAGCTCAGATCCCTGTCTGATGAAAAGTTTAGGAACGAGGCAGATGAAGAGCAAGAGAATAATAGCTGAGCTGACATTTCTCCTACTGCTGCCATCAGCCACATTAAAATGATAGAGATCTCCAAAGATCCAGGAAGAAGCTGACCCCTGAAAGCATAAATGATCACGATTATTGAAAATATGGCTTAGTGTCCATTCTTTCCTTGAGGACTGCCTGATGATGGTCTTTCCAATTGGGGAATGGCTCTCATTCTTACAAATTTGAATCAGTTTTTTTTTTATAATATATATTGGAAATGAGACTTTTGCCAGAGAAACCGGCTGCAAAGATGTCAGCAATAATCCTCACCCTAAATGTGTGTCGTTCCTTGAGATGCTAGCCGAGAATCATGTGATTCCATCATAATTAGCAACGCATGTAAAACTTAAAGGGTTTTTTTTTCCAGATAATGATGCAAGCCTGTTATCTATAGAAGCTTTCAGATCTGCCCACTTAAAAAATACTTGGAAACAGAAATTTCTAACTTGTTTGAACATCTTCCAAATGAAGAGTTTCAGTGGGTTTTGAACCCATTTTTAACAAATCTAAACACCCTTTGATTACTTTGTAAGAACAACTCATCGACATTGGGGAAGTTGGAAACTTACTGTCCACATTTTAATAGGAACCTTTGCATAACGAGCGGAAGGGATGGAATAATGAGTAGCACGATTTGGTAATCTCAGCCACAATACGTTTCTTCCATTTCCAGCTCCGTATCTCTGTGAGGTATCTTTGTCTCCTCTGCTGGCCTACCCTTTAAATTGCCTTCACATCTTATTAAACCAAGATGTTCAAAGTGATGAAACAGATGCAGTTACATTGCTCTCACAAAAATACGATGGCTTCTTATGATTAATGAATCATTTTGCTGAGAGGCCCTTCTCGCCTCACTCCTGTACTATCACAATAGGCTGATGGAGGCTCTGTCTGTCACAAGTCTTCCCTCACTTCTAGTCCATTTTCCATTTGGCAGCCAATGGGCAGATGTGACCAGATCACACTTCTAGTCAATAACTCCCACTGGCTTCCCAAATATAAAGTCCTTGCTATGGCTTTTAAGAGTCTACATAACCTGGACCCTTCCTAAATTTCCCAAATTTAGTAAATTCAGTTAAATGTAAGAAGACTGGAAATTTATGTCCAATATGTTAGTAAAATAGTAATTTGTTTGTTTGGTTTTTTTTTTTTTTGCTGAGGCAATTGGGGTTAAGTGACTTGCCCAGGGTCACACAGCTAGGAAGTATCTGAGAACAGATTTGAACTCAGGTCCTCCTGACTTCAGGGCTGGTGCTCTAACCACTGTGCCACCTAGCTGCCCCAGAATAGTAATTTATATAATTTATCAATAAATGTATAATGTAGAGGATTAGAAAGCTGGAGTTTCCCAGCTCCCACTTCTCTGTCTACACTAGGCTATCATTGCTGACTGAGAAGGAATGTCAGACAAATAGGTCATTTTGGCTGGAGGTCTCCAGTAAAGTGTCAGGGTTCTGTGCTTAAGCCTAAGCTTTTAACATGTTTAATCAGTGACTCAGAGCAAGTTCAAATACACCAAGCTGAGTAGCTCATAAAGGAAAAAATAGATCCTGACAGGCTTAAGTATTGGGATAGATCTAATAAGAGGAAAGTCAATATAGGTCAAGTGTTACATTGGACTTAGATAATCAACTTCACAAGAACAAGATTGAAGACGTATGGTTATTTCTCAGTTTACCCGAGAAAGATCTGGGAATCTGAGTGGATTGTAAACTCAATATAAGTCCTGGGTGTGATCTGGTAGCCAAAAACGCTCCCATGAGCTTGGGCTGCATGGAGAGACAGTTAGCACTCAGGAAAAAAGAAGTGATAATCTCTCTGCCCCCTGAACTAGTCATGCCATTTCTGGAGTATTATGTTGAGTTCTGGGTACCACTGTGTAAAGAAGACATTGGAGAGTGTCCAGAGAAGTAGAACCTGGACAATCAGGAGCCTCGAGTCCATGTCACTTGAAAATGGAACTGTGAAATCTTGGCACAGAGAAGATAAGATTCAGGACAGAAATATTAGTTATTTTCAAGTATTTGAAAAACTATCATATGGAAAAGGGATTAGACTTGTTTTATTTGTCAGAGAGAAGCAGGAATAGTGGGTTGAAGTTGCAAAAGTATAAATTTAGGCTTGATGCCAGGAGACGCTTCACCGTAGCATCCTCGTGGATAAATCCCTAGTGGACAATTTTACTCTTATAAATTCTAGGGTACATTATGGAACGATGCTTCCTAGACTTTGAGCCCCTACCGCTGAACTTCCCTTTAATTGTCAACTAGTAGACACAAGTAGCTCACAGGGAAGACATTTGCTAAGACTGAATAGTAAGAACAGTAGATACAAAACATTCCCTCTCCTTCCCTTCCTGAAAACCTGTGGAAGTCTTCCACAAATATACACAGTGTCTGTGGAAGAATGGGGACAGGTCTGGAGTAAAATGGTAGTGAGGAAAGATATGTGGCAAAGGTGACTAACATCTCTGGTATTATAGGATCTTCATGTTTATTCCCCCCTCGTGGAGTCTTTGCTGCAGCTCAGCTCTTGAGACAGATTCCCCTTTAAGCCAGGCCCTTCTCTGCTGTTGGGGATCCTGAATCTCAAGGACGCTTTTGGCCCCAAACGACTGCCTGTCTATGGCCATGGCTATTTGAAAAATGTGAATTTTTGGTAACTCGTCGAGGTCTTTAAGTCTTTTGAACTTATTTGTATCTCCATTACAAAATGCCAGGGCCAGTGTGGGAGGGTGGGAGAGAATATGTCCTGCTCCAGAAGACCCTCTGGTATAGGTGCTCTGCAAAGTGGCTCCCTCCTGAACTCCCTCAGAGCTGATGGGTTCACCCTTTTAAGGGACTACCAGGGATGTGGTTTGTCATTGCTGGACAATGGCGCTTAATTTTTTTTAAAAATAACAATAGCTTTTTATTTTTCAAAATAGACGCAAAGATAGTTTTCAACATTCACTCTTGAAAAACCTTGTGTTTCAATTTTTTCTCCCTTCCTCTCCCCTTCCTCCTCCCCCCGGACAACAAGTAATCCAATATAGGTTAAACACGTGCAATTCTTCTAAAAATATTTCCACATTTATCATGCTGCACAAGAAAAATCAGATCAAAAAGGAAAAAAAAACCCAAGTAAACAAGCAACCACGAAAAGGTGAATACACTATGCTGTTGTGTTTGTAGCAATTTTTTGCACATGGGGCCAGGGGGACTATGGGATGGGTAGTTTTTGGTGGAATTATTTCCAGGGTTAGGCTTAGTCAGCTGCCCTTTTCTCTCCCAATAATCTGAGTCGTAGTCATCTGAATGTCATTTACCGCTGGGTGGGCAACAGAGATAAGTTGAAGGATGAGCCCCAAGGGGATGGGGTGGGCTGGCCCTTGGGTGTCAGGCCAGCATCTCTGGGTCAGCCGGGATCTGTGGTCCTGTAGCTGTGCCCTAGGTCGCATGGGAGTATGTGTGTATGGCCCGGGATGATTGAACCTGGGTACATGTGTGTTTGTAGGGACATGTGATTGCACACATCTGAGTGTGTGTGTGTGTTTGTGTGTCCACCTCACCTGGGGCCCAGCAGACTCGGGGCCAGGGAAAGGAAAGAGAAAGGAGGAGAAGACGTGGCCACATCACCTGGGCACTGAGATGGCTCTCTGCCTCACCCGCACCCCATCGCAGGGCTCAGAGCATGACAGCATGCCCAGGAAATGCAGCTCCTGCTTTCCCTTGCGGTTTCTTCCTCTCTGTCTGTCACCGGCGCCTTTCATGGTCTCTCTTTCCTCTGCCGTGTTCGGTGGAGCACAGGCTGCCAGAAACTGTCGTTTTTTTCTCTTTCTTTTTCCAGGCCTTGGGGTGAGATGCTGAGAACCAGTGGCAGGAGGAAGACAAGGGGGCGGAGGATGAGGGGGCGGGGGCCCTGCCAGGGCTTCCCTCGCTGTTGAAATGGGGCTTGTTTCCTTTCCATTACCTACTGGCACTTTGTAGGGCTGAGAGTGAGGGCCTCAGGGCTCCAGGAGGCAGAGGCTGACAGGCTGCTGCTGAGCTGTCCCACAGCCGGGGGCCAAGGAGACCAACCCCCCAAAATCTGCCCCCTTTGCCCTATCAAGGCAGCCATGAGGCCCTCCTGGGGGAACGGGGTGATCTTTTGCATCGGGCTGCTTCTCTGGACATCACAACAGTTACCAGGTACGTGGGGAGCCCACGGGGGCCAAGGCTCTTCTCCGAGTCCCATCAGGCTCCAGCCTGGTGAAAGACCTGTGCCAGGAGGGCAGACAGCGGGCTGGGCGGGGGAGGATGGCTGCCCAGGAACCGGATCTAACCCCGGTGAAAGGCCTTTGGGACTGGAGCTCAGGATGGAGAGCAGCACAATCCAGAGAGTTTGGATGGAGCGCCAAGGATGGGCAGGAAAGAGCAATAACTAACAATGGACACTTTCCTGCTGCTTTGTCTGGGACGAGAGATGGACACACACACACAGATAGACAGACAGACAGAGACAGACAGAGACAGAGAGAGACAGATATAGACAGACAAAGACACAGAGAGAGAAACAAAAAAACAGAGACAGAGAGACATAGAGCGAGAGAAATTGAGGGAAACACAAGCATAGAGAAGCAGAGACAGAAGGTCAGAGAAAGAAAGACAGAGGCACATACACATACTGAAGCAGAGAGGGACAGAGAGACAGAGACAGACAGACAGAGACAGAGACAGACAGACACACAGTTATCTCACTTTGCAAAAGGGAAAACTGGTTAAGCGATGTGCCCAAGGTTATAGTCTGGGAGCACCAAGGCTGAGCTAAGGGCCATTGTTCAGAGGGACCCCAGAGGCATCTGCTCCACATTTTCACTGAGGGAGCTCCCTGAAGCCCCAGCAGCCTTAAGGAGGAAAGGCAGAACTTCCCAGGAAGCCCCTTCCCATTATGGATGAGGCCCAGAGAGCTGAAAGGAGCTGCCCACGATGACTTAGGCAATAAATGATCGAGGTAGGATTTGAGACTCCCAAGCCGGGGCTGCCAGCTCTTGTTCCAGAAGCCCACGGCACTTTTCCCTTTGTAAGTTTCCTTCAAGTCCAGTTGGAGAGACCCGACTAACGACCACCCAACAATAATGAGGAATACAAGGGAGCAGAGAATGGAGGGCTCTGTTGTGCCGTTCAGAGCCTGCAGACAGAGGAGAGCAGCCTGGGAGGGCTTCCTGGAGGTGGGAGCATCTAAACTGGGCTGCTCATAGAAGTCCAAATCCTGGCCTGGGTAGCAGTAAAGGAAAAAACCTTAGTATGTCCCTGGGAAGGACAATGGCCACTGAGAGACTTCTGATATGCTGCTTGAAAAGCTTGGGGTAAGGACAGGGAAAGGTCACAAACCATCTTTTACCTATAGGGAAACTGAGGCACAGAGATGTTCTGTGGTTTCCCTAGAATCCCTCGCAAATAACTCGGTGCTACCTCTGGTCTCGGTCCATAGTTTAGTCTCTGAAAAGCAAACAGCAGAAATGGGATTCCTATGGAGGCTCTGCAGTCAGAGAACAGATCTCCCTGAGGCTTCCTTATCTGTAGGACCTTGGGTAGCCACATCATCTCCCCAGGTCTCATTTTCCTCATCTGTAGAATGAAGCTGAGACCTAGCTAGCCCCACCCCAGCCCCTTGGAACTCTGAGTTCTAGGAGAATCCTGCACTTTCTGCCCCTAGACTGGACTCCACTCTTTGTTCTTCATCAGTAAAATGGGGGTGCAGATAGTACTGGCCCGGCCTGACTGGGCTGGGAGCGGACCAAATGAGACCATAAATAGGAGAGCAGGTGTGAGCCGCAAACGGCTGATCAGAGCCTCCTGCTACAAAGTATTCTTCACAGTTACAATTTGTTCTCCTTTCTAGGAGACTGGGGAAGGATAGGCTGGGGGCTTAAAACAGTTGTAAAACACGGTCATATACATGCACACACTGTACTCTTTCAGGCTTGGAGTCTTTTTTCCTACCACCTACATAAAAAGAAAAAAGAACCCGAACCTCCCCCTAGCTTTGATAATCCTCTATGGTTTTTCAGACAAAATAAGCTCGGATTTTCAGTTTCCTTCAGGGATATGTTTTAGTGCCTCCCTTAACACTAGGGGAGAAACTTCAGGATACCTTTGGGAATCCTGTGTCTAAAAGGGGAAGTGATTCAAGCGTGTCGAGGGCTGTTGAAAGGCTTCCTTCCTCCACCATGTATGGGTGTGTGTGTGTGTGTGTGTGTGTGTGTGTGTGTGTGAGGGAATGGGGGGAAGGGGAAAGGCAGATCCCAGCAAGCCTCCAGCTGCCCTACCACTCTCCAGGGAGGAAATGCCAAGATCCTGAGCTTCCCTTGTTCAGGGGGATCTCGGGTGATGGAGGCTCCCAAGAGGATGGATGACTTGATGCTCTGGGGAGCAGGGAGTGACTCGGGCCAGGTCTTTCCAGAGGGATGCGTTTTCTTTTAGGCTTTGTAGGAATCCATGATTTCCTGGTAGGAGGATTCCTTCCAGCCTGTGTATCTTAGTAAGTGGTCTTTGTTGTAGGAGCTGAAAATATCATCACTCCAGGCCCAAGCTGGTGGGAGATCTCTCCCAATGATCAAGGCTGGAACTTAGATGATAAACATAGTTCCACAGTTTTTTTTCCAGCTTGGCAGGACACACACACACACACACACACACACTGAAAAACATGATTCCGAGAAGAAATCCGTAGATTTCCCCAAACTGCCAAAGAGGGTCATAATTCAGAGAAGGGGAAGAATGTGTCCTTCCTGATTCTTGAGATCCTGTGGTTCTGAGAAATACAAACAGATCCCAGATGTAGATCTAACAAGAGCCTCAGAGATGGTCTAGTCCAATGTTTCCATGGTACAGATGAGGAAATTGAGACTCAGAGCTGAGAAGTGGTTTGCCCAAGTTCCCCTAAGTAAGAAAAGGGTCTGAGTACAGAAGGTGGCAGAAAACTAGGATCAGTTTCTCAGCAGCCTGGGGAGGAGCAGAGAGTGCTCAGTCTGCCTCAGCACAGGGCACATGAAAGATGGGAAATGAGGAAGGAAGGAAACAGGGAGGAGGGAGAAAGGGGAAATCAGGAGAGAAGCTTGAAGACATGCTGGGAAGTGATAGCTAGGGATGGCGAGGAAGGGGGAAAGATAGACTCAGCAGGAGAGAATTCATAGGAAGGCAGAAATTACTAAATGGAAAAAAGAGGAAGATTTGGGAGTAAAATGAAAGAAAACCCAGGAGAAGAGAAAAGCCCCAGAATAAAAACAGGAAGACTCATTCATTCATTCATTCATTCATTCATTCATTCATTCATTCAACACACACTTTTTGAGTCCTAATCCACTGGTATCTCCAAGATCTTCAGAACAGGCAGCTTAGCCCAAGAGACCTCAGAGGCCATTAGTCTGGCACTTTCATTTCATTGCCTGAATCCGAGCTAGTAAGCAGGAATTCGGACCCAGGTCTTTTGACTCCTGCTGCTTTTTCAGTCGTACCAAGCTGGCTCTCCTAGATCCCACAGGACCCGGAACATTAGGCATGTGGTGGGCATCCTATTTATCTGCAAGACAGAGGATCTTTTTTGAACCCGTAATTTTCCTCATCTGGAAAATGGGTGCAATAGTACTTGTATTAACTGAAATTTGCATTAACAGTAATCTCTAAGATGAGATTTGCCTCACGTGACATGGAAAAGTTTATGCAAAGTATTTTGTAGTCATATAGAGATGTGGAACTGTCAGCAATAATTATTACCGTGGGGAGAGTAGGTTAGGTGGGTGGGAAGGGCCGTATGTGTATGGCCTTTGGAAAATTTGAATTCAGGCAATTATTAAGTGCCTTCTAATGTGTGATGGCATCCAAAAGGCCAGAGTTAATCCCTGTTCTCAAAGAGCTCGGAGCTTAATGGGAGTGACAATGTAAAACCAACTCTGAACAAGCAAGTTATTGCCAGGCTAAATGGAGGATCACCTTTGAGGAAGATGAAGATGGGAGGCTCCTTTTTTGTTTGGGGGTCTTCTGGTCTGGGGACAAGTAGTCAGTGTGGAGTTAGGGGACAATGTTGAGTCAGCCCCGATTTTGATTTATTCTAGTAATGGGACTGGATGAGCACTTTCACCTCTGAGTTTGGGGCTTTTTTCTCTGTAAATGGGGTAACAGAACATCATTCCCACAAAGGAGTGTGGTGAGAATAATGGGGCCTTGATATAGGGATTCGAGGTGTCCTTGCAATTCCTGGTGACTAGGGAAAAGTGGTGATGTGTAAATTCCTTGGGTCAGGAGAGGCACCCAACTACTTCAGGGTCCTTTGTTATTTCTACCCTTTTGATTTAGGGAAATCCTGAAG
The DNA here is from genome assembly GCA_023553655.1 of Myrmecobius fasciatus. Classification (NCBI taxonomy): domain Eukaryota; kingdom Metazoa; phylum Chordata; class Mammalia; order Dasyuromorphia; family Myrmecobiidae; genus Myrmecobius; species Myrmecobius fasciatus. Next base: position 285,260 of record JAJPUD010002619.1, read on the forward strand.
GGGTGAAAGCCTGCCAACTTAAAAAGGTGAGAGAAGGAAACTGAGCTCAACTTTTTGACCCCCTCCTTGGAAAATCAAACTCTGGCTGTAGCTACTGGACATCCAAATGGGTGTCCTGAGTGAAAGGAAAAGGGAATTGATGTCAGTCCAAAGTGTCCTGTATTTATGTGGTCTCCTAGCTCGCTCTAGCCTTGTGTGTCCTTGGCCCAGGCTAGGTGAAGGGCTACTCCCTCCCAATGTCAGGCTTGCCAGACTATGGGCAAAGAAGGGATGAGAGTTAGTGTTCTTTCTGACTTCTGATGTTCATTCTGAGTGTTCTGCTCTTTGACACAAATCCTTCCCACAATATCCAAATCCCCCCCTTTTTTTGCTATGAGTTTGAGGCAGAGGACTTAAGAAGGGAGGGCTATACAACTACAGATGGAAAAACAAGAGAGAGTTGGATTTTTTTTTCATGGAAACTGTTGAAAAGCTGTTGTGATAATACAATTGGGGTGTGTGTGTGTGTGTGTGTGTGTGTGTGTGTGTGTGTGTGTATCCTGTCTCTTACAGGACAATTTGAATTTTCTGAGATGGGAATCAAGATGAGGAAATTTGCAGGGATCCAAATGATGATCCATCTCTGTTAAGCTCACACACCTCTCTCTATTCCCTGTAATCTCTTTGTTGATGGAGATTGTGTTTTTATTTTTTAAAAATATTTTTTTTACTGATTAAAAAAAAGTTGTCACAGAATTTCTTCAATTATCCCTCTTCTTCTCCTCTTTCTAGAGAGTTATTTTAAAGAATAAATTATATTTTTTAACAGAGGAAAAAGAGAAAAAAAACCAGGAACTCTAATATATCAAAAAAGTCTTTAGACACTTGCAATGTACCATCCTTATGGATTTTTCCCCTCTGCAAAGAAGGAAGACGAGGGGCCTTCTTAATTCACTTCTTTAGAGACATCCTTGTTTGTAATTTTTCAGCACTCATTTTGGTTGTTTTGTGGTTGGTCTTTCCATTTATATTGTTACAGTCATTGAAGAGAGTGTTTTTCTGGCTCTGCTTACTCCACTCTGCTTCATATTATGTAAATCTTTCCACCCTTCTGTTTTCATTATAATTGCCATTTCTTACAAACAGTCATATTCCATTATATTTATGTGTCCACAGTTAGTTTATCTATTCCCTAATCAATAGACTTCTGTTTTGTAGTTCTATAAATATTTTGTCTGAGAAATTTGATATGATTTTTCTTCTTTTGATTATTTCCCTTCTTATCCTAGATGCATTATTATTTTTTTTGCAGGAGATCTTAAAATTCATGTGATCAAAGTCATCCATTTAGTTAAAAATCTCTATCCCTTTTTTGCTTAGAAATTCATATCCTACCCATAACTGTAAAAATTATATGATCTGTTTCTTTCCTACTTTCCACATTTTTTCCATGATGTTTTCTTAATAGTTTAGATCTTTTTTTTCAAGTGTATTTAGTTGTTATTTTTATCAGGTTCTGTAAAGGATCCATTTAATAGTTTGATTGATATAACACTGAAAGTATAAAGTAACTTAACAGTCATTTTTATTATGGCTTTATTACAGGCACAGCCCAGCCTTGAACACTGACCATTCCTCTTTCTGTCATTAAGGAGCACATTGCATTTGAATACACAAATATTTTGTGTATTTTGTAGATTTAGTACAAGTCTTATATACACTTTGTAGTTATTTTGAATTGCATTTCCCTTTGAATTATCTTTTATTGTTCAATTATATCCAACTCTTCATGATCTCACGTATCACAGCCCTTCAGGATCTTCTATTTTCCACTATCTCCCCAAGTCTGTCCAAGCTCCTATTTGTGGGTTTCCATGACACTATTTATCTTAGCCTCTGCAGTCCCTTTCTCCTTTCCCCTTCAATCTTTCCCAACATCAAGGTTTTTTTTCCCTGTTAGTCCCATCTTCTCATTATGTGGCCAAAGTCTTTAAGCTTTCAGTTTCAGTATTTGACTTTCCAGTGAGTAAGCTGAATAAATTTCTTTAAATATTGACTGATTTGATCTCCTTGCTGTTCAGGGGACTCTCAAAAATCTTCTTTAATACTACAATTCAAAAGCATCTATTTTGAAATATTCTGCTTTCCTTATAGTCCAACTCTCACAACTTTTTACTTTATAAAACACAAATATATAGCTAGATTGTGTGTGTGTGTGTGTGTGTGTGTGTGTGTGTGTGTAGCAGAGGATAAAAGAATAACCTACAAGAAAGCAATAGCCATGATATAGAATAAGATAGTCATGAATATAAAGTCTTCTCTCTATATATAATAGAAGACTTTATATTCCATATATATGTATATATGGAAATTTATTATTACATATTTTGAATCTTCCCCGATGTTCTGATGGACACATGACAATATTTTTTCTCCTTTTTTTGTCATCATGTTGTTTTGGATGTTTTTGTTTTTAATAAGATTGTTTTTATTATTTTCCTAATGGAATAACATTAGGAAACATTAATTCACGTAACATTTATTTTTTTGGATGAGTTTTTGTAGTTGGTCATGTTTTGTTCTAAGAGCATACATTTTGTCAATATTCTTTTCCTGACCAGTTGAGTGTTCAACTAGTTCCATCACTCCTTTGAGCTCCCTGATGGTTACTAGCTCAGTACTTAGCCTCTCTCCTTTTCATTTTAATCAGGGTTTCTCTTTTCAGGGAACAACTTGTTCCATCCCTGCTAGAAAAGCCATACTCAGTGAATTCTAATCTCCCCTGGGCTTAACAAGGCTTTCACTTGGATTTCTCTGGGTTGATTTACTCTAGGTAAACTGTGTTTGGCAACGGGACACCAGTTTTTCTGAAGCTCTGGGGCAACTTTTTGTGAGAATCCAAAAAGGGGAGAAAGACATCAGAATAGCGAATGCAGTCCCTGAGGTGTCATACTGGGTCCTCGGAGACGATATAATGGTGTGACTGCTATTCTGGACATGCCGGGACAACTTGCTGCTCCTCTGCACTTTTAAAGTTCTGGGGTCTGCAGTAGTAAGGGCACTTGACTCAGAGTCAAAAGATCTAAATTCAAATCCTGGCTTTGACTCTCACTAGTTGTGGGACTTTGTGCAAGACACTATGTCTTAGGGTGTAGATCCCTCATCCTTAAAATGGGGCAATGACACTTGATGCAAAGATTCACCTCATGAATACATGGAGAAGAAAGCGTGCTGTGAAACCTTAAGCAGAAAGAAGCAGGTCCTCCTGGTGACCTAAGGCACAGTCTCCCAGTGTAGGGCATTTATTGATTATTGGTCATCGTGCATTTCTTCTGATGAGTTACTCAATCAGCATTTACTTGGTGTTCACTAGGTAGCAGTCATGGTGCTAGGGCTACAAATGCAATCGATGAAATCCTCCCTGCCCTCAAGTAGCTTATAGTCGATATGGGGAGGCAATATAAGATATGATATTATTATATATGTAATATTAAAAATAATATAATATACGATAATATATTATATATAATATTAAAAATTATATGATAACATATGATATTATTATATATGTAATATTAAAATAATATAATTATAATATATAATAATAGAGTGTAATTATAATATATAATGATATTATATTATTATATATGTACTATATATAATTATAATATATAATAGGGTATAAAGAATGAACCTGAGGTAGCTGGGGGAAGAAGCACTAGTGTTGGGGGAGATGAGGAAAAGCTTTTTCTAGGACGTGATGTTGGGCTCAGATCTGAAGGAGAGCAGGGACTCCGGAAAGTGAAGGGGAAGAGAGAGGGGACCCTCCCTCCTTGGAGGCATCCTGTCCAGAATAGGGGAAATGGGTGCATGTGTGAGGAACGGCGAGAAGGTGAGTTTCACAGAGGATGGTAAGTGAAAGGCAGTCATGGAGGATACAGTTGGCGAGCCAAGTGGGAGTGAAGTTGCAAAGGGCTTTAAATGACAAATATTGGAGTTTGTATCTGGTCCTAGGGAGCCTCTTGAGTTTATGGAGTGAGGGAGTGACTCAGGCAGACTTTTGCTCAGATAACTTTTATATCTGGGGGCATGAGGGATTGGAAAGGGAGGGAGACCCACCAGGAGGCTATTGTGACAGTCCAGCTGAGAGATGATGAAGGGAGAAGGTGAGCACACTCTGTGGAACCTGAGGGTCTGGTTTCGAATCCCACTCATCACTTAAGATTGAGGGTGGGCTCAGTTTCCTTATCTGTAAAATGGGGAGGTTGGACTTGATGATCTTAATACTCCTTTCTTCTTCTAGGTCTATGATTCTAAATCAGAGGAGGCTTAGAAATGGACTAGAAATGGTGGATGTGGGGTAAAGGGAGGGAGAAAGAGAAGGCAAAGACCTCGAGGTTGGCAAGCCGTGTCCTTGGGTTCCAGGGAGGGTGGGGATGGACTTGGCAGAAAGGGTGAGTTTGGGGGTGCGAATTAATGGGCTGGGGTTTAGATGGGGTGAATTGCAGAGGACATTGGGTTGGAAACAGTCACTGGATAGTTTGTGGCATGGGATGCACCCAATGAACAGATATACGGTAGCAGGGAAATACCTTTCCCAATAACAAACCAGTTTTAAAAGACCCCATACGGCCAGAGTCTTATCAGGAGTGGGTCACCCACATTTCTCTCACATCTCACCATCCACGAAGAGCTTTTCTCCCAATAAGCCTGGCTGGTAGGGTGTATATTTTATTCCCATTTTACAGAAGAGGAAATAGAGGCAGGGGAGCGGGGAAGGGAAGGCTCATTAGCCCTGGGTCTGAGTGCCATCCCTAAGGGTGGGTCTGTGCCAGGTGCTCTTGTGGATATAAACCACACACACATGCAGCGACCCAGACACACACACTGGGACACGTCTGTAAAATGGGTCTATGTTTTACATTTGTATCTTGGAGTCAAGAGAGGTCAGCAGAGTTTGAAGGCAGCTTCCCCAAGACCATTCTCTTTGCTGGCCACCTGCCTCTTCCAAACTGCTCATTTTACAGAGAAAGAAACTGAGGCTCTGAGAGAGTAACTGATTCACCTCAGTTCACACAGAAAATTCGCAGTAGTTATTGACTTTTTAACTTCATTTTCATTTTTTTATTAAAGCTTTTTATTTTCCAAAACATTTGTGTGGACAATTCTTCAACATTGGCCCTTGTAAAACCCCGTGTTCCAATTTCCCCCCTTCCTCATACCCTCCCCTGATGGCAGGTATAGCTTCCTTTTCATGTGAATTAGATTAAAAAAGGTTTTCCTGGGAGTATCAGGGGTGTGTTGATGAATGTTTAACTACTTACTCTCAGAAAAAAATTGTGCGAGCAACACTTACAGGTTGATTGACCTTATTAGCCTTTCTCCATCACTTTCTTCAGTCTCACATCAACAAATAAGCCAGGTCCTGGTTCTAGTGTTTGTTGATTTCTGAGGTGTGACTGTCCACACTGGAAATTCAACAATCAGCTCTTGGGCTTGAGCTGCTTCAGCGACCAGTGATTCACCCACTTGTGGGTGGGCTCTCAGGGAGATGTAAAAACATCCAGGGGACTCCTGGGCATCGTGCCTGTGAGCACGAGCAGAGCTTGGCGGTCAGCCTCCCCATAGAGAGACCACGGGTGAAAATTTCAAACACACGCTAACCGCAGAGCTCAGAGCTCCTCGAGCATTTGCTGACAAGGGGAGCCTTGCTCCTTCCACCTGGTCACTTCATCCTGATTCTCCCTCCCAGGAACCACTTCTCAGGCCCCCTCCCAGGAGGGGCTCAAGCTGGGAACTCTGGTCCTTCTTCCGCTCCCTCGCTCTCTCTCCCATCCCTTTCCTCCCTTCCACTCTTGTCCCTGTCTTCTTTCCACTAATCAGGAGCCCCCAGATCCCACACGCCCCATGCAACTTGTCTCTCCGGCCAGTGGGAAATGGGTTTCCCCTTATTGTCACATTGCCTTGAGCCGGTCCCCTGTGGGAGTTCTCCTCCCTGTGTGTTATTTAAGTTACTTCTGGCTCGGGGCAGAGAACATGGTCCTGCCGGTCAGCGCTGACCAGGCTCTTTGCCATTGCTTCTAACACCCTTCCATTTCCCACCACCACGTCTTTGTCCAGGGGCCCCTCTCCTTCCTAAGACCAGCAGCTTCGGTCAGTTTAGTCTCCATGAGGCCTTTCTTGAGCCTTCCAGCTGAGAGCGTCCACTCCCTCCTAAAAATCCCTTGTGTTCCTTTGCATCTACTTTGTAATCTCTGAATTACCCTCCGATGAACACCAACAAAAGCCTAAGCTCCCCGCAGTGGGAGGCCGGACTGCCTTTGCCCGGCTGGGCTGGCGCATAGTAGGTGCTTAATGACTATTTGTGGATCTCATCCAACCTAACGCCAACAGCCGCGAGGATGGGCTTTCTCCCTCGGTAAAGTGGGAGGAAATAGTTAGAACCGGACCTTTTCAGTGCCTTTCAGTTTTCAATCTTGTGTGTGTGTGAGTGTGAGTATATGTGTGAGTGTGTGTGTGTGTGTGTGTGTGTATATGTGTGTGTGAGTGTGAGTATATGTGTGTGTATGTATGTGAGTGTGTGTGTGTGAGTGTGTGTCTATATGTGTGTGTGAGTGTGTGTGAGTATATGTGTGTGTGAGTGTGAGTATATGTGTGTGTGAGTGTGAGTGTGTGTGTGTCTGTGTGTGAATGTGTGTGTGTTATGAGTGTGAGTGTGTGGCTGTTTTGACAGAGCTGATGTTCTTAGGGGGAAATGATACACATGGGAAGGGTCAACCCCAGGACAGATGGAAGTGCCCCAGAACCTGCGAGGAGTGGGGTCCAGAGGTTCCAGATGGCCACACCTTTTTCCCTTTTGCTGTCATTCCCATTGAGAAAATCAGATCTGTTTTTGATGTTGAACCACTGATGGCACCAAAAACTTGCCTTTCCCTGTCTCTGATCAGAGGAGGATGGGGGCTGGGTCATTCAGGGACCATCAGCGGCCGTATCTCCCCGAGGGTTGCTTGCTTGGATCACCGCTTGAGGGACAGGCTGGAAGCCGGATCAGGGTCTGTGAGGCGGTCTTGGGTTTTCCTGCCCACCATAAAAGTTGGTCGGCAGTTGGTGTTGCCGTTGACACAGATGGATGGCGGACTCCTTGCCCTCCTTGTGCTCTCTGAGGTTCCTAGAAGTGACCATGGTTCTCCAACTGTGGTCTGACCAGGGCAGAGGACACAGGACCTATCTTCTCTCCTCCCCTGGACATCTGATCTTTCAGGGGCAGCCTGAGTTGGCGTTAGTTTCCATGGCACTGGTATCCAAAATGAGCTTGGGGCTCCCTAAAAGCTGTCTTTTCAGATGAACGGCCGGCCGGCCATGTCCCCTCCACCTTGTACTGGAAGATGGACTTTTGGGAACCGAAATGGAGGACTGGATGTTTGTTTCTATTCAGTTGCACAGTCTTCAGTCTAAGGCTGTTGAGTTCCCTTCCAGTGGGTTAACTGTCCCTCCCAGCTTTGTGCAGTCTGCACATTCAATGAGCGTGTCACCTGTGCCATTAGCCGGGTCACTGACAGAGCTGTTAATGTCTAGCATGGATCCCTCAGGAACAACCCTGGTGTCCTTTTAGGAAGAAAAATTAGACTCGGTAACTCAGCCAGCCCAGAATCCACTCATGTTTCCCTTCTTCTCCATAAATGTAGCCTGGAATTGCCCGATCTTTTTATCCCTAGAAATCCTTCTGTGTGACTCTCAGCGCCTGATTTTCATTCCTTTTACCATCATGGGAATACTTGGTGATAATTAGGATTTCTTCAGAAATGCTTGGTGTGGTGGGAAACACACTGGCTCCAGAGTCACAGGACTGGGATTCGAATCTCACTACTTGTATAACCGCAATTATATTATTATATTAGTAAGCACTAACTACTTACCCTCTGCTATAAATGAGGGAGGGTTAACCCTTGAGGGCCCTTTAAATCCAGAATTCTAGTCTTTCCCTCCTTGGAAAGCCCAGTCTCCAGGACACACTTATCCTCAGCATATACTAGACAAATGACTTTCTGGATTGCATTCCCACCAATTAGACTGATGAGATTGGGGCTCCAGGAAACAATTCTATTGGCTGTTCTAAGTCCTTTTTTTTTTTTTTTTTTAGCTTTTTGCTGAGGCAGTTGGGGTTAAGTGACTTGCCCAGGGTCACACAGCTAGGAAGTGTTAAGTGTCTGAGACCAGATTGGAACTCAGATCCTCCTGACTTCAGGGCTGGGGCTCTATCCACTACAGCGCCACCTAGTTGCCCCAGTCCTTTGCCTTTTCCAGACAATCACTTCCCCTACCTCTCTGATAACTCTTCAGCTACAGCATCTCAGGCTTGTAAAGATCTCTCGGTGACCGTGTAGCCCAAATCTTCTCTCAACGAGGCTGGGGTGAGGGTAGGGTAACATAACATGGCAGAAAGACTGTCGTGTGGACAGAGAGAAGGGGTTGGGGGACAGAGATGTCGGGGACAGCTCGCTCTCACGGAGGAATAATTTTTTTTTCAGTGAAAACCGAATATAGCCTTGGCTTTTGGCCACTGCAGCTCTCGAGGCCGGAAGGAGAAAACGCCACTTTTATCTGCAATGTCTCCAACAAATTAAGACCCCCCATCTTAAACTGGTACAGAGAAAAGAATGGCAGCCAGCCGGAGAAGCTGGCTGCCTACCCAAAAGACACCCCCAGCTCTCACCTGCAGGACAGGTATCACATAGCCGTGAAGGCCGAGCAGCAGTTCTACGAGATGACCATTTTGGGGCTGCAGCTGAACGACAGCGGGAGGTACTTCTGCGGGATTATCAATTTTGAGATGCCCACGGTGGAAGAAAGTGATCGCTCAGAGCTCAATGTGACAGGTGGGTTAGGGTCCTCCAATGATGTACCAGAGGCTGGGGAGAGTCCCTGCTCTCAGGCTGCACCCAGCAGACCCCAAAAGAGTAATCTGGGTTAGTCATGTGTCGCCACTGTGGGAACCAGCTCCTCTTCTCGCCCTTTCTTACCCAGCCCGGTCCTAGCCCCACCTGGCTTCCCATAGGGTCAGCTCTCTAGAGTCTTAGCTGAGCCATTGAGGAAAGCCCCACGTGTCCCTTAACTTGAAGTCTCAGCTGTCCCCCGCCTTCTCCTCCAACTTTTAGAAAGAATCATGGTCTCCACCACATCGCCTCCCTTCACCACCCAAGGCCGTCCAGAAAAATTCCCGTGGATCATTGTGGTGATCTCCGTGGTGGTGGGGGCCGTCCTGCTGCTGCTGCTGCTCTGCTGGATCCTGGTGGTGGTGGAACTGCGAGGCCGAGGAGGTAACAAAGGCTTCCTCCCCCATCCCGCATCCTTCCCCAGCCCCCTGTGCCTTCCTCCCCAAGACTGCCTTTCATCTCCTCTCTGTAGTCCTACTGGTGGATGCTTCCCCCTTGTGGGAACCAGCTCCTTGGCCCCAGAACCGAGACCCAAGCAAGGGAAAACTGGAGTCGGCAGTCCCAGCCTCCTTCTCTTGTCCTCCCTGACTCTATAAAGTCGGGTTTCAGACACCCCCCTTTATACTGGGGCAGAGGGTGAGGGCTGAAGGCGCCAGAGACCAAGCATCTCCAGAAATCTGGCCCGTCTAGTGGCGGCCAGAGTGGTCAGGAAGCTCAGAACTCTGGACTCTGGCTTTTGCCTCAAATTGCTGTGTGACCTGGAACCGGTGGCTTCCCCTGGCTGTGCCAGCTTTCCAGCAAAGAAAGCTGGGTTTGGAAGACACTTGTCCCCAGGGAACGGCTTGGAGAAATCAGCTATTTTTTCTTCAACTGCTGGAGGCTTTCTAAGGTGTTTAAATAGTCTGAGCCTGGGGTGTTACTTTGGAAGTGTGATAATGGTAATAAGTACCACTGCTCCCACTACTATTACTGCTGCTCTTCCTCTTCTTCCTCTTCCTCTTCTTCCTGCTATTCCTACTCCTACTAAGCTCACTTCTACTCCATCCAATACTGCTGCTGCTGCTACTACTGTTCTACTGCTTTTGCTGCTGCTGCTACTCTTACTATTATTACTATTGCCACCACTGCCACTCAGTAGATTTCAATGATGCTTTGAGGTTTGGAAAACAGTTTGCACATAATCCTCTCCTTTGAACTTCACAATAGCTTTGTGGATAAGGGACTTGAAACACTCTTATACCCATTAGTCAGAAGCTCAAGCTAAAGATCAGATTTTTTTTTAAAATTAAAGTTTATATTATTCATTTGTATTCATACAGTAATTCAAGGAAATAATTTATTTATTTTTTAAATTTTATTTTGTTGGAAAACATATGTATGGGTAATTCTTCAACATTAACCCTTACCTAGCTTTCTGTTACAAAATTTCCCCCCAACTCCCCACCCCTCCCCTAGATGGCAGGAAATCTACTACATGTTAATTATGTTAAAATACTTGGCAAATTGAATATATGTATACATATTTCCACACTTATCATTGTTGTGCAAAAATAATCGTATCTACACAGAAGACATATCAGATAAAGGAAACACAATGAAAGCAAACATCAATCAAGAGTATGACAATGTTATGTTGTGGTTCACATTTCACATCCCTCTCTCTGGGTGTATATGGCTTTCTTCAGTGAACAATTGGAACTGGTTTGAGACAATTCTTTGTTGCAGAGAGCCATGTCCATCAGAATTGATCATCATATAGTCTTGTTGTTGCCATGTATAATGATCTCCTGGTTCTGCTCACTTCACTGAGCATTAGTTCATGCAAGTCTCTCCAGGACTCTCTGAAATCGTCCTGCTGGTCATTTCTTACAGAACAATAATATTCCATAACTTTCATATACCATAATTTATTCAGCCACTCTCCAATTGATGGGCATCCATTCAATTTCCAGTTTCTAGCCACTACAGAAAGGGCTGCCACAAACATTCTTGCACAGGTGGGGCCCTTTCCTTCTCAAGGAAATAATTAAAAAAAATGCACAAAGTGAAACTGCATCCATGTAATAGAATAATAAAAAAACCCTTTTCCAACTCTATAAAAAGGCAGACTCAGCAGACAAATGCAAGACACGTTACAATGAGAACCAACGAGTATCAAATTGCATTGTATTCTGGTTATCCAGCGATTTTTCTGCTGCACATTTCATAAGTGATTGTGAATATCCGTTTTATCACAAAGTGTGAAGGAGAGGTTTTGAACCATTAAGGGACGTTTTATTCTCTAAGCTATTTACAATCTTGGATTTCCATTGATCAGAAGGACCCCATACGTTTCTTCTTTTAAAATGTTTTTTATTTAGTTCATTAAAGATTTCCCAATCACATGTAAAACCTTTTAAACATTAATTTAAGAATTTTTTCCAGTTCCCAATTGTCTCCCTTCCTCCCACCCTCCCTCATTCATTGAGAAGGCAAGCAGTATTGATGCAAGACATCTCTATATCAGCCATGCTGTAAAAGAAAGCAGACACCCCCCCCCAAATAAAGAAAATATAAAAGCCTCTGCTCCCCTCTGCTCTCCAGGCTCAGCAGTTCCCTAGGGAGGTGGAGAGCATTTTCACCATGGGTCTTTTGGGATTGCCTTGGGTCAGGGACTGTGAACATTTCCCTGGCTCCCCCTCTGGCCCCTTCCCCAGGAGGCAGGAACATCTGGAGACTTTGATCAGCCTCCGGTTTGCTTTTCTCCCACTTCCCTCCACACTCAGTTCATCTTCTCCAGCCCAGTTTGGGGAAGTGGTGATTTTTCAAAGCCCACTCTCCTTCCTATGTGCAAACAGCTGGGGCTTGCAGGTGTGGGCTGGCCCGTTCCCACACCCATTTCCCCTCTGTCCCTTCCTCCTGCTCCGACCCTCCCAGAGGGATGACCAGGCTAGTTTTTAGTGAGGGAGGGAGTGGGAAATAGGGAGGAAAGGCAGCCCGGCTCATGGAGACCAGGTCCTTCACCCTGCGCTGTCCATGATGAAACCTTCATGCAACGAAGCTGCACCCCAGCCCTCCTGGGGACCCCGAGGGGCCTCTCTGGGCTACCCACCAAATCTCTCCTCTGCTGCAAGGTTCTGCTCGGGGATTTTGCTTCAAGTCTCTCACCTTTCAGGACCAGAGCTTTCCTCCTTCCCTGTAATCTCTGGGGGACTGGGGGATGGCAGGGCCAGGGGAGGGGGCCCCCATTTAGCCCTGGTGCTCCTTCCTCTCCCTTCTGTCCTCCTCCCCCCAGGAACCCGGCTCAGGGCTGGGAGGAAACAGCTGCAAAAGCTCGGTTCTGATTTCCCCTTTTCTAACCAGTGACTGTCTTCTTGCAGGGGCCGGGAACTCGGGGAGCAACAAAGACACAATGGTGAGTTTCCTCATTTATTAAGCATCTTCTTTGTCCCAGGCTGGGCCAAACACTTTACAAACACTCTATCTATTTGATGCTCCAACAACCCCGGGAAGTAGTTGCTGTTATATCCCCATTTTCCAGATGGGGAAACTGAGGCTGACAGAAATGAAGGGTCTTGCCTAGGGCCACACAGCTAGTAAGTCTACAATGTGAGATTTGAATTCAGGTCTTCTTGATTCCAACCTCAGTGCTGAGGTAGGAGAAGCACCCTCTGAACTCCTTGATCTATGGCAGCAGCTTTGGGCCAACTCTCATCTCAAAATCAGTGACATGCTGACCTTGTGTTGTCATTCACAGAGCAGGTTCTTACTTTGCAGATGGACAAAGAGGTGAAAGGAAGCTAAATGATGATTCAGGGTCTTATTTGTCAGTAACTGTGTTCTTTTCCCACTCCCCATATTAGGAGAGTTTATTAATAATGAGATTATTTTAAAATTGAATCTATTTTATTATTATTAAATCACCATTATTAAATTAATTATTAATAATGGGAGAGCATTAATAATAATGCTGCTGATGATAGTAATGATAAATTATCATAAGTAGCACATTAACATTTACACACCTGTATTATCTCATTTGGTCATCACACTGACCCCGTGATAAAGGTATCAATATAATCCCCATTTTACGGGTGAGGAAACTGAGGCAGACATTGGTTAAGGGATCTGCCCGACTTTCAGTATCTGAAGCAATGTTTGAACTCGTTTTCTGACTCCAAGTCTTTAGCTGCCTTTCAAAAGAGGCCAGAAGGAGAGTGGGAGAGTCTGTGATGGAGATGTGGTCAGATAACGGGGCCCGGACCTTCCTCTTCCGGCACCCCGGCCGGGGGCAGAGCTGGCATTAGGACAGAGTGTCTCTGGCCCCCTGTGTGGCCTCTGACCACACTAGGGACAGTGCTGTCTTTCGGGCCGTCTCATGGGGCGATGTGGCTACTTGTGGGTGCTGATGGAGACCTTGGGAGCCATCGCGTGAGAGTCTTCTCTGCTTTCTTTGTTCAGTCCTTGAAGAAGGCCGAGCCATCCATGGCATCAGTGTCCACCGTGGTCTATGGTCAGCTGGACTTCCAGAGGACCGAGGTCCTCAAGCAAGGGGGGACCAACTCGGATGAACAGACGGAATACGCCACCATCATCTTCCCAGAAGAGAAGCCAGCATTTGCCGGCAGCTCTCCCCAGCGGAAGTAAGATGCTGCTTGCAGCCTGGAGAGCACCTTGCGGACCTCCCGAACCCTGGACGGCAGAAGCTTGGCTCTCGGGGGGCTTTCCTCTCAGGGCAGGCTGCTGGGCCGTCCCTGAGGAGTGGGGATCTACTTTCTTCCCTCCTCCACACCTGCCGCTCCACCTGGGAAGGAAGGGAGAAAGGCAGCAGGTCCCCACACCTGTCCAGGGCTCCCCAGAGAACCCAGAGGATGGTGGGATTTGTGGGCCAGCCTGCACTTTGTCCTGGGAGCTGGGAGTGGGCACGGGGAGGAAGGGCTGCCATGCTGACCTGGGAGCTAGGCAAGGTGGCTACCATCCCTCTCATCTGATGGATGAGCAATCTGAGGCTCAGAGAGGGGGTCCTTGCCCCGGAACGCCCGGCTCTTTGCCAGTACAGCCGGGATGGATCTCCAAGTCTTCCCAGAGGCAGTCCGGTGCCGTCCTTTCCCATCTCCCCATCCCACTGTCCCTCCTGGGGGAATGGATCCTGGCAGAGGGGGATGTATCCATAGGAGTAGAACCAGAAGGGGCCTTGGAGACCCAGCCAACAGGCCAGCAGAAGGGAAGGGACTCACGCAGCTCCCCTGCAAGGATGGAGGGCACCCCCCTTGCCAATGCAGACCGGTCTTCTCCGAAACTTGGTCTCAGGAGCTGCCTGTGAGAGCATGCAGCACTACAGAGATGCAAGGAGGCGAGAGCCAGACACCCTTCCCCCTAATGGGCCAAAGGGAGGCATTCTTACTGAGAGTTAATGCAAACTTTGTGGGCACAGGCTGCTAACTGTGAAAGTGAAAACCTTAGTGGGACCGAAGGCGGTGGGAGGCAAGGTCTGGTAGGGTATCACCTCAATCTCACCTGATCTGACCTGTAGCTGGAGCAGGGGAACCCAGGGGAGCTAGATGAGGGATGGAGCCTCCTTCCCTTCTCTCTCCCACCTGGATCCTGCCCACTCCTCCAACTTGGCCCTTTGCCATTCTCCTCCCACCCAGATCTGCCTTTCCCCCAGCCCTCCCCAGTAACCTGCTCTCTCAAGCCCCCAGAACACTGATTTGGCTCTGCCAGCCTACAGCTCCTGGGGTTTCATTAACTCCTCAAAGTGCCTTCAGGGATAAAGTCTTGCAGGACCCTGATGTTCCTACACACCAATCCTCAGGACGGCTCCTGGCTGTGCCCACTGGCCCTCTGAGCTAGTCTCAGCCTGATTAACAGCAAGGTAACTGAGGCTGGACTAAGCTTTTCTCTAAAGATGACTCCCCATCTTTTTGGTCAGCATGAACACTCCAGATGAGGAAGCCTCTTATTCTTGAATCTGTGTAGACTGCGATTTGGCTTCTTAAAGTAATTATTGTTATTATTATTATTTATTTTAAGGAGAGGTATGGGTGAGCCCTCATCCTGGGCTCTTACTGGGCACTGCCCGTATGTCTGATGGTGCCGCCCCAGGGCAGCGTACCCGCTTGAATTTCAGAGGGTCTGCGATCCCCGAGCTCTAATTCTTTAGTTATTTTGCATATTTGCACTTGATCTTGGCCAGGGAAGACTATGGGCAGTGACTGAGATGAATCTAGCCTACGGCTGCCCCCCATGGACTTTTGGGATGGCCGGAGAGAGACCTGGGCAGAGAACAGAAATCATGCTACATTTTGACATCCCCTAAATATTGTTTGTAGGCCCGTCTGGGCTTTGGTGCCTCATTTCTCTGAGTTTGTTTTTCTGTTGTAACTTTAAAAAGAAACTTGTCTTTGAAGCTGCTTGTGAGCGTGACCTTGGTTTTTTTTGGCCCGTAAACAGAAGGGCAGGAGAGCCCTGGGTAGCTCATAAGGGATGCAGATTGATGTCTATCAGCATCCCCCACTCACCCACCTCCTGAGACCCCTCCCAGTGACCATCCGTCAATTAAAAAAAGCATTAATCGATACTTGTAGTCTACAGTGTTCTGGGGAGGGGTGAGACCCCCAAGAAGCCCAGAGCTTGGCAAGGAAATGTGAAGGAAAAGGGCCCTTTTTTATTTATGAAGCACCTACTGAGTGTCTGGCCAGCCACTGGGGGTGCAGAGACAGAAGCTGAATGATTCCTCCCCCAAGAAGCTTATGTTTCACTTGGATGGTCCCAGATGGTTGAACTACACACAACAGACCAGAAATGCTATAAGACTCAATTCAATGCAATGAGCATTAAGCCCCTACTGTGTGCCAGACCCCGTGTTAAGGTCCTGGGGATATAAAGAGAGAAAACAAGCCAGTCTTTACCCTCACTGAGCATACCTTCTACGGAGGAGGGGAAATCACATGTATGAATATCAATAAATAGATATGACATAATTTCAGGGGAAGGGAAGCACAAAGAACTGGTGGGGGGCTCAGGGAAGGAAGCAGAAAGAACTGGTGGGGGGATCAGGGAA
>JAJPUD010002620.1:0-123284 GCA_023553655.1 Myrmecobius fasciatus
AGATCTGGTACAGCAAGTCCACCTTCATCTGCCTTTTTTTTTCATTAATCCCCTTGAAATTCTTGACCTTTTGTTTTTCCAAATGAACTTTGCTACTATTTTTTCTAGATCTGGAAGATAATTTCTTGGGAGTTTGATTGGTATGGCACTAAATAAGTAAATTAGTTTGGGTAATATTGTCATTTTTATTATATTCGCTCGGCCTACCCATGAGCATTTTAAGTTTTTCCAATTGACTAGGTCTGATTTTATTTGTGTGGAAAGTGTTTTGTAGTTTAGTTCATATAGTTCCTGACTATCCCTTGGCAGATAAATTCCCACATATTTTATACTATCAACAGTTATTTTGAATGGAATTTCTTTTTGTATCTCTTGCTGCTGAACTTTATTGGTAATATATAAAAATGCTGATGATTTATGTGGATTAATTTTGTATCCTGCAACTTTGCTAAAGTTGGGAATTGTTTCTAGTAGTTTTTTAGTTGAATCTTTAGGGTTCTCTATGTATATCATCATGTCATCTGCAAAGACTGATAATTTGGTTTCCTCATTACCTACTCTAATTCCTTTAATCTCTTTTTCTTCTCTTACTGCCAAAGCTAACATTTCTGAGACAATATTAAATGATAATGGTGACAGTGGGCAGCCTTGTTTCACTCCTGATCTTACTGGGAATGGTTCTAGTTTCACTCCATTACATATGATGCTTGCTGAAGGTTTTAAGTAGATACTACTAATCATTTTAAGGAAAAGCCCATTTATTCCTATACTCTCCAGTGTTTTTAATAGGAATGGGTGTTGGATTTTATCAAAGGCTTTTTCTGCATCTATTGAGATAATCATATGATTTTTATTAATTTGGTTATTAATATAATTGATTATGCTAATAGTTTTCCTAATATTGAACCAGCCCTGCATTCCTGGTATAAATCCTACTTGGTCATGGTGTATTATCCTGGGGATGACTTTCTGTAATCTTGTTGCTAAAATCTTATTTAAAATTTTTGCATCAATATTCATTAGGGAAATGGATCTATAGTTTTCTTTCTCAGTTTTCTCCCTACCTGGTTTAGCTATCAGCACCATATCTGTGTCATAGAAGGAATTTGATAGTACACCTTCTTTCCCTATTTTTTCGAATAGTTTATATAGTATTGGGATTAATTGTTCTTTGAATGTTTGGTAAAATTCACATGTAAATCCATCTGGCCCTGGAGATTTTTTCTTAGGGAGTTGATTAATAGCTTGTTTTATTTCTTTTTCCAAAATAGGGCTATTTAAATAATTTATTTCCTCTTCTGTTAACCCGGGCAATCTATATTTTTGTAGATATTCCTCCATTTCATTTACATTATCAAATTTATTGGCATAAAGTTGGGCAAAGAAACTCCTAATTATTACTCTAATTTCCTCTTCATTGGAGGAAAGTTCTCCCTTATCATTTTTGAGACTAATAATTTGATTTTCCTCTTTCCTTTTTCTAATCAAATTAACTAAAGGCTTATCTATTTTGTTGGTTTTTTCATAAAACCAAGTCTTAGTTTTATTTATTAATTCGATAGTTTTCTTATTTTCAATTTTATTGATCTCCCCTTTAATTTTCAGAATTTCCAATTTGGTATTTAATTGAGGGTTTTTAACTTGGTCTTTTTCTAGCTTGTTAAATTGTAAGCCCAGTTCATTGATCTTCTCTTTCTCTGTTTTACGCAAGTAAGCATCTAGAGATATAAAATTACTCCTTATAACCGCTTTAGCCGTGTCCCACAAATTTTGGTATGTTGTCTCATTGTTGTCATTCTCCTGGATGAAATTTACTATTTCTGCTTTTCTGCATTTGGTTTTGAGGTTTTTATGCCCTAACACATGATCAATTTTTGTATAAGTTCCATGAACCCCTGAGAAAAAAGTATACTCCCTTCTATCACCATTCAATTTCCTCCAGAGATCTATCATACCTAACTTTTCTAGCCTTTTGTTAACCTCCCTAAATTCTTTCTTATTTATTTTGTGATTTGATTTATCTAATTCTGAGAGAGCAAGGTTGAGATCCCCTACTAGTATAGTATTACTGTCTATTTCTCTTTGCATCTCTGTTAGTTTCTCCTCTAGGAATTTGGATGCTATACCACTTGGTGCATATATGTTTAGTATTGATACTGCTTCATGTCTATGGAACCCTTTAGTAAAATATAGTTTCCTTCCTTATCTCTTTTAATTAGATCTATTTTTGTTTTTACTTGACCCGAGATAAGGATTGCTACCCCTGCCTTTCTTTGTTCACCTGAAGCATAGAAGATTCTGCTCCAGCTCTTTACCTTCACTCTGTATGTATCTCTATGCTTTAGATGTGTTTCTTGTAAACAACATATTGTAGGATTTTGGCTTTTAATCCAGTCCGCTACCCGCTTCCATTTTATGGGAGAGTTCATCCCATTCACATTCACAGTTAAAATAACTATCTGTATTCCCTGCCATCTTATTTACCCAGAGTTATGATTTTCTCTTCCCTTTCCCCTCTCTCCATTCTCCCCTCCCCAGTACTTTGCTCTTGATGACCACCTCCCACCAATAATCCTCCTCCCTTTAGAGTTCCTCCCTCCCCTTTATACCTTTCCCCTAATGCTTCTATTAGTTTATCCCTTTCCTTTTCTCCCCTCCCTCCTACCTTCCCACAAGGAGGGACAGGCCTTTCTTTGAAGCCAAATGTGTCTGATATACTCTCTTAGAGTCCAATCTAATGAGAGTAAGATTTACACAATACTCATCACCCTCCCTTCTTTCCCTCAATTATATTAGATCTTCTATGTCTCTTTATGAGATTTTGCCTTATTTTACCTCCTTTATTTTTACTTTATTTTGCCTCCTTTCCCCCCTCCCCCCCTTTTTCTTTTTCAGTATGGTATCCCTTCCACCTCTAATTTCTTTTCCATTATTATCAAAGAAAAGTCAAATTATATTGCCATTCTTTAAGGATACCTATAGTAGAAATATAATTCTCAAGAGTTTTCCTTTTTACCTTTTTATGCTTCTCTTGAGTTCTCTATTTGGACATCAAATTTTTTGTTCAGATCTGGCCTTTTCATTAGAAATAGGCGAAATTCTCCTGTATCATTGAATGACCATCTTCTTCCCTGGAAGATTATGCTCATTCTAGCTGCATAACTTCTTCTTGGCTGTAATCCAAGTTCTTTTGCCTTTCGGAATATCTGATTCCAGGCCCTTCGATCCTTTAAAGTGGAAGCTGACAGATCTTGTGTAATTCTAATTACAGTTCCTTGGTATTTGAACTGTTTCTTTCTAGCTGCTTGCAATATCTTTTCCTTGGTGCGATAGTCCTGAAATTTGGCCACGATATTCCTTGGGGTTTCAATTTTGGGGTCTCTTTCAGGAGGTGATTGGTGAATTCTTTCAATGCCAATTTTGCCTTCTGATTCTAAAACATCAGGGCAATTCTCTTTCATGATTTCCTGGAAGACAGCATCCAGGTTCTTTTTTTCATCGTGGCTTTCAGGGAGTCCGATAATCCTTAAATTGTCTCTCCTGGATCTGTTTTCCAAGTCAGTTGTTTTTCCTAGGAGATATTTCATATTTTCTTCTATTTTTTCATTTTTTTGTTTTTGTTTGACTGATTCTTGAAGTCTTATTGAGTCATTTACTTCTATTTGTTCAATTTTAATTTTTAAAGTATTATTTCCTTCAGTTATCATTTTTAGCTTCTTTTGTAGCTGGCCAGTTGAATTTCTTGATTCAATGCATTCTTTTTCCATTTTGCCAGTTTTATTTTTCAGTGAATTGTCTTTTTCCAATTCATCAATTTTGTTTTTCAGTGAATTATTTTCTTTTTCCAATTCACCAGTCCTATTTTCCAGTTTTTGATATTTCTGTTGCACTGATCTCAATTTATTTCCCCATTCTTCTTCTAGCTCTCTTTTGAGATTCTTAATGCAATCTTCCAGGTAAGCCTTCTGAAAGGGAGACCAACTTAAGTCTGCCTTTGTGTCTTCACCTGGGATTGTTTTCATAATGTCAGGATCTGGGGACTGTTCTTTTTTTTCTCCGTAAAAGCTGTCTATGGTGAGAGCTCTCTTCTGCTTCTTGCTCATGATTTAAAGTTGGGATATTGGTCACCAGGTGAGAATACTGCAACAATTTGTATTTGCCCTGGGGCAGTTTGCTGAGTTGACTTCCAGTCTGAGGCTGGTCGGGCTAGATTTGCACTAGGACCACATTTTCAGCTGCTCTCGATCCACCCTTTACCAATGGCAGATCTGCCAAAGCACCTGCCCGCAAGCAGAGCAAAGTGGCCCAAGTGTCTCCCAGGGGCTTCCTGGGTGCCTAAAATCTGCCCCTCTATAGCAGCCCTGACTTCCGCCCCGGCTGGAGTCTGATGGCAACCAGTGGCCGATTTCCCCCGAGGCTAACCTTCTCAGGAGTTCTTTCAAGGTAGACCTTTGATAGAAGTGCGTTGTAGTCCAAGTGCTTGGTGGAGCCCTCACTCCAAAACCAGTTCGAAGGCTCACTTTGTGTGGGTTTGAGGGAAGGTCTCAGGAGTTCACAGAGAAAGCTGTCTGCAGTTCGCCATCTTGGCTTCGCCCGGGATGTGTTAATTTAAAAGAAACAGATTTCAAATCTAATGAAACACCAATAAATCAATCAGTAAATCACAAGTACTTGTCAAGTACCTACTAAGGGCCAGGCATTGTGCCATGCCCTGAGGATGAAAGTACAATTGGTGAAACAATCTTTCTCTGAAAGGAATTTACATACATAATAAGAAAGATAAGAAGTACAGATAAATACATATAAATAGCATAAATATAAAAGGAATAAATAGAAATATGTACAAAACAGTAAAAACAAGGTAGTTTTGAGAGTGAAGGCATTAATAATTGTGGGATGATCAGAAAAGGCTTCATGCAAAATATGAAGATGCATCTTAATAGAAGAAACTCTAAGTTTCAGGTATGTAGGGAGTGAATTCCAGGCACATGGTTATGGCCAATACAAAGGCATGGAAATAAAAGGAAAAGAAAAACAAAAAACAAAAAACAAAAAACGTCTTGGGTTAGATTCAGAAAGAAGGCCAGTTTGGGTGGATGGCAAAAAGAGCAAGTAGGAAGGGCTTTAAAAGCTAAAAAAGATTATATTTCATTTTAGAAGCCATAAGGAACCACTGGAATTGGCAGAATAGGGAAGTCACATGGTCAGATAAGCGTTTAAGGAAAATTGTACTGGCTGCAGGATGTAGGACCAACTGGAGCAGGGAGAGCAACCTGGAGGCTGCTGCCTTAATCCAGGTAAGAGGTGATAAACGCTTTAACTAAGGTGACAGCTGTGAGAGTAGAGAGAAGGCATTGAGTGTGAGAGATGCTATAAAAGAAGGAATGACAAGATCTGATAACTGATTTGTGGGGCAAAGGAGAATAAGGGTTTGAAGTTGATGCTAAACACTAAGAGGGCGCCTAGCAACATTAGATGCTTAATCAATATCTACTGATTTGAGTATAAGAAGCCCAGAAGCTATTCTTCTAGATGCAGACCTCTCCTTCTAAAGAGCTGCTTAGCAGTGAAATTAACTGAGCCAGGAAAACAGTAACCCAATCAACAGCCACCATAAAATGATCAAAAAGGAACATTACAAAATTACTAAGAAGGCTCGCTCCCAAAAAGAGATATGAGAAGATGCCTCCCTTGTTCCTTTGTGGCAGTGGGGCTGGGAGTGGTTTATAGCTGTGGAAAGTTTCATGTGACATCATATTTTTAAAATGTATTAATAATATATTTGCTGGTTTTTTTTTCCTTTTCTTTAAATTTTTGTTGTTGTTGTTGTTGTTGTTGCTGAGGCAATTGGGGTTAAGTGTCTTGCCCAGGGTCACACAGCTAGGAAGTGTTAAGTATCTGAGATCAGATTTGAACTCAGGTCCTACTGACTTCAGGGCTGGTGCTCTATCCACTGCACCACCTATGGGCCCCTCTTTAAAATTTTTTGGGGTTATTGTAAGGGATGGTTTTAGGGGTAGGTGAAGAAGGGATAGCATATAGGGGGAAATCTAGGCAACATAAAAATAAAAGAATCAACAAAAAAAAATTTTTAAAGTACTGATGAAAATGACCCCCTATTTTCTATAGCCAATTTTGACCAGAGCTGGTTTGATGGTTTACTATATGCTAATATGAGCTTGCTCTTTCAATCTGTTCAGTGAGTGCTGGAGGCTGTGAATATTTCTGCTATTTTGATGATTATGGGAGGATTTATGTTAGGGAGACCATGAACATGACAATCTGGTGTTTTTGTCCAGAAGTGCTCTTCTTTTGATTCTCTTTAGTGTAGACCTTTGGCTCCAGTGCCAGGGAGCTCTAGTTTGAGGTTTTACTTTGCCACGAACATGTGATATACAAGTCACTGCACCATTCTGGGCCTTGAATGGGGCATTTGGTAAAATGAGGGGCTTAAATAGCATAGAGTAATCACAGAAGGCACTTTTCACAGATTCTTAGAGTCGGAAGGACCCCAGAAGGTATCCAGTCCAAGTTATTCTTTTATAAGAAACCCTTCTACAACACCCCTAACAAGCAATAATCCAATTTATGTTGAAGACTTCCAGAGAACTTGTGATAACACCTTTTTGTGCCCACAATGTTTTTGCATAGTGCCAAAAGAAAAGCCTAAATTTGCCTCTTCATGATTTTAGTCAATGCTTTTAGTTTTGTCCTTTGTTGTCAAACAGAACAAATCTTATCTCTCTTTTGGGTGACAACTAATATTTTCTGCCCCTTCTCCAGTCTTCTCCCACCTAAATATCTCCACTTCCTTTCCCAGAATTCTCCCACAGCTTCACTGGGAATGAATTTATGGCCATTCACCATCTTGACTGCCCTTCCTTGGATATTCTCCAGTTACCAAAGTCTTTCCTAAAATGTGTTGTCTTGAAATGAACACAATAATGAACTCTGTGAACTATTAACTACTCAGTCATAGGCACTATCCATCTCTTAATGCAGCCTTTATCTTTTTTCTTGGCTGTTATATTATTACACTGTTGACTCATATTGAGCTTTCAGTTAACTAAAACTCCCAGATCTTTTTTTAGTTGAACTTTTAGTGGGTTGTGCTTTTCTCATCTTGTACTTGTGAAAGCCAGGTTTTGAACTCCAGTGTAAAACTAAATTTATATTCATTTCTTTTAATCTCTAGATCAATCCCAGTGTTCTAGGCTCTAAAGATCTTTTTATATTTTAATTTTGTCATTCAGTGTGTTAATTATTCCTCATACCTTTGTGTTCTCTATAAATTTGGTAAATATACCACCTATGCCTTTCTCTAAGCAATTAAAATGTTATAGAGAGGAAGATCAAGAACAGATTTCTACAGAATTCCACTGAAGACTGCCTTCCAAGCTGATATAAATCTTTTTATTTTTGTTTCATTTTTCTTGATATAAAATCTATACTGTTTTAAAATGCACTTCAAAGGCTGGTCCATGGAGTTCTTTAGACCATAGATCTAAGCCTGAAGGGACTTTAAAGTTCAATCCTTTAATTTTAGAGATGAGGAAACTGCCCAGAGAAGTTAAATGACTTGCCCAACATCACACACATGGTAGGTAGCAATGGCAGAATTTAAACTAGTTCTGTGATTCCACGTTTAATTTTCTTTTCATTACCTCATTAACTTGAATCTGCCTATTCAACCAAACCAAATCCTTTGGTACCTTTGCTGTTTTCTATAAACTTTTAGAAATGATTGACAATGGCCCAGTCATCACATTTACCATTTTCTTTAGTATGCTAACTTGATTACTTAAGTCACACATTTATTAAGGATAGCTAGGTGCTCTTGTGGCTATTATCTCTTTATGTATTTTGATAATCAACTCCTCTTTAGATAGTCTTGTTCTGAACTTTCCAGTCCCAAAGATCATTCTAGTTTTCAGAGAAAGAGAAGCAAAATAATACCTTTTGTTTATTGTTAATTATTGTCCCATGGATTCTAATGCATGCTATCTTTTATTCTCTTCAATTTTTTATCCAATTTAGCTAAAAAAAAAGTCCATTTTGTTGTCCTTAATTTTCATTGTCAGCCTTAGCCTATTCTGAACATTAGAACTTCTGACGCTATTTTTACAGGACTAGGCAACATATTTATAATTATCTTTGGTCATTTACCTTTGCTTCTATTTTTTAGATATGCCTTTTAAAAAAATCTAAATTGGTGGGTTTTCTATGCACCCACATTGGTATTTTTAGACCAATCCTTTTTATTCTTACCATAACTGTTTCTTTCTTTCTTTCTTCCTTTTTTTTTACCTTCAGAATTTTACCTTTGGGCATTTCTTACCACATTGGGGCTGACTTCTTATGTAGAATTTTACTTTATAGGATCCTACCTACTCTTTCTCTAAAATCCTCAAAATCAGTTCCCTAAAAGTCTAGGAACGAGGTCTTCAGACCTTTCTCTGAGAATCGTCTCTTTTTGTTCTTGTATTTTTTTTTTTTTTGAAAGACGTAATTATCTTTATGGCAGATCAAGAAATTATTAGCTGTTCTGCTATGATTGTGTGTGAAAGGGTGAATCTTTGAGATATTAATTGAAGGCCCAGCTCTGCTTCTTCCCAACACCATTCTATCAATCATGTCTCTGTGCCAGGCTTATAAACTACTTTTGAAATATCTCTTCTATTTTTTCTGTCTAGATAGTCTGCAGTTTACCCCAATGACAAGAATATTTCTTTATCTGCGTCTGTTAATATTTGTCAAGGTACTCTGTACCATGTTTCCTAGATTTCTATACATGAGCAGGTTTTCTCAATAAACTACAGTTTGCCTTGCAGTTTGCTACCTCCTCCCACATCCTGCTTTTTGCCTACTTTTCTTTTGAATTAGGAATGTCCCAGTAGAGCCATACTCCATCAAATATCAGTAGTACCTGTGAGGTAAATTTTGCCTTCTTACACTAGGATATTTAATTCATTCTTGTTACTCTGTGCACTTGTGTTCAGACATTTGGGCAAATGGTCTTATTATAAGTTCCTTTCTTTGGATCATCTCTCCTCTGAACTTCTATGTGTATCTATTATTAGAGAATAGGTAATCTCTAGGATTTTTTCTGGAATTCTATAATGATTCCAGGTTTTTTGCCTTGGCAAAAGATGTTTCCTGATTCAGAAGAAGTTCTGGGGAAGTAAATTAATCAAGATAGGTAGACTCATAAGGGTTCATTTCTTTAAAGGACCAAAGAACTGAGAATTTAAGCCATATCAATTTCCCATGGTTTCCCCTTTGAAATGAAAGTTTTTAAGTAATGATTAATCATTACTGATATTCTTGCAATATTCTGAAAGTACATTTAGAGTTTTGAAGATCTAGGTTGTAGTAAGGTAAAAGAAAATACACTAATCATATGGCCATTTCTACCTATTTGCAATTTCTATTTCTTTTGAGGAAAGATGCAGGTTTATTAAATTCTTGAAGATGGTATAGGAGTAAGAGATCCATTCTCTTTGCAGGTCTTCAAAAATGACAATTTTTAAAAAATAAAGTAAACCTCATCTATCCTTGAGTGCAATTATTTGTTTAGGCATAAAAATTTCTAGTAGGGCAACTGAGTGGCACAGTTGATAGAATAGCAGGCGTTGAGTCAGGAACACCGGGTTCAAATCCAACTTCAGAGAATTACTAGCTTCATGATGTTGGATAAGTTATTCTACCCTATTTGCCTCAATTTCCTCATCTACAAAATGAGCTACAGAAGAAAACAGTAAGCCATTCCAGTATTTTTGCCGAGGAAATCCCAAATGGGGTCATAAAGAATTGGCTATGACTAAAAAACAAGTGAAAAACAAAAACAACAGGATTTCCAGTGGCTACTTAGAATTTAATAGTTTTGTGAGTCAGGATTTAAATTCAAGTCTTCTCATGCTAAATCTAAAGTTTTTTCTACTGCAGTTCAGCAATGCTGCATATCTGGAATTAACCCTATGTACTTTCCCCTGGGGCTCCTGGAGAGTACTATGTAGACAATAATAGGTATTAACAATAAAATAATTAATAAATAATATTAAAATAGAATAATAATAATAAAATATAAATGTATGTTGATGAAATATACAAGAGGTTCTTCTTTAGAAAGAAATTTCCCTCAGATTCTAATTGTTTAGTCATTATCCTATCACCTAAAACTTTTGGAGTTTAGTTTTATACATAGGCTACTAGTTCTGTCCTCTACATTTTCAGTTGTATATACTTTTATATTGAGCCAGAATGGTGTAGTCTGATAGAGATCTAGCTTGAAGTCAGGAAGTTGTAAATTCAGGTCAGATTTATCTACTATGTTAGATTAGCTACACTCTGCACGGGTGAAAATAAACAAAACCTCCTACTGACTACTAACACAAATCATGCATTCTTTATTTATTTGTGTATGTATTACTTTATTTAGTTTACTAGATTGTAACCTCTTTGAAAATGCTTCTTAATTCCCATGTTTCTAATTTCCCATATCCACAGTGGACACTCAGAAAAGTTGGTTCATTGAATAGTTCATGGAAAATAGATGAAAAAAGAATGGAAGGAAAGAAAGATAGTAGATAATGGGAAATGATAAGCAGGATGCTCTGAGGGGAAAAAAGCCTGGAAAGACCTCTATGAACTTAAGCAGAGTGAAATATGCTGTATACAAAGTAATAGC
Source organism: Myrmecobius fasciatus (assembly GCA_023553655.1). Lineage (NCBI taxonomy): Eukaryota > Metazoa > Chordata > Mammalia > Dasyuromorphia > Myrmecobiidae > Myrmecobius > Myrmecobius fasciatus. Next base: position 10,688 of record JAJPUD010002620.1, read on the forward strand.
AATATTCTGGGATGACCAACTATAAATACTCTGCTATTCTCAGAAGTACAATGATCCATGACCACTCTATAGGATTTATGATGAAAAATGCTATCCATATCCAGAGAGGGAACTGAATGTGTCTAAATACAAATTGAAGCATTTTTTCTTTCTCTTTCTTTTTTTTTAACTTTATGTTTCTTAAGGATTTTTATTTTCATTAGGGTGGAAAATCCATGTTTTCTTTCACAACATAACTTTTATGGAAGTGTTTTGCATAGCTTCACATGTGGTTTCTTAATTGTGGGTGGGGGTAAAGGAGAGAAACTAGAACTCAAAAAATTTTAAAACAAATGTAAAAAAATTTGTTTTACTGCTAGAAACAATTCACAACTTTAGCAAAGTTGCAGGATACAAAATAAATCCACATAAATCAGCAGCATTTTTATATATTACCAACAAAGTTCAGCAGCAAGAGATACAAAAAGAAATTCCATTCAAAGTAACTGTCAATATTTGGGAATAAAATATATAAAATATTTGGGAATCTATCTGCCAAGGAACAATCAGGAACTATAAGAACAAAACTACAAAACACTCTCCACACAAATAAAGTCAGACCTAATCAGTTGGAAAAACATCAAATGCTCATGGGTAGGCCGAGAGAATATAATAAAAATGACAATACTACCCAAACTAACTTACATATTTAGTGCCATACCAATCAAACTCCCAAGAAATTATTTTACAGATCTAGAAAAAATCTAGAAAAAAGATCTAGAAAAGCAAAGTTCATTTGGAAGAACGGAAGGTCAAGAATCTCAAGGGAATTAATGAAAAAAAAAAAAAAAAGGCTGATGAGGGTAGCCTTGCTATACCAGATCTAAAATTATATTATAAAGCAGCAGTCATCAGAACCATTTAGTACTGGCTAAGAAATAGAGTAGTCAATCAGTGGAATAGGATAGAATCACAGGACAAACCAGGCAATAATTATAGCAGTCTAGTGTTTGATAAACCCAAAGACCCCAGCTCTTGGGATAAGTACTCACTATTTAACAAAAACTGCTGGGAAAATTGGAAACTAGTATGGAAGAAATTAGGGCTTGACCCACACCTAACACCACATACCAAGATAAGATCTAAATGGGTTCATGATTTAGATATAAAGAGTGATATTATAAGCAAATTAGAGGAACATAGGATAGTTTACCTCTCAGACCTGTGAAGAAGGAAGGAATTTGTGTCCAAAGAAGAACTGAAACTCTTAATTGAGCACCAGATAGATAATTTTGATTATATTAAGTTAAAAAGTTTTTGTACAAACAAAACTAATGCAGACAAGATTAGGAGGGAAGCATCAAATTGGGAAATCATCTTTATATTTAAGGGTTCTGATAAAGGTCTCATTTCTAAAATATATAGAGAATTGACTCATATTTATAAGAATTCAAGCCATTCTCCAATAGATACATGGTCAAAGGATATGAACAGACAATTTTCAGATGATGAAATTAAAACTATTTCTAGTCGTATAAAAAGGTGCTCCAAGTCACTATTGATCAGAGAAATGCAAATTAAGACAACTCTGAGGTACCACTACACACTTGTCAGATTGGCTAAGATCAGGAAAAGATAATGAGGAATGCTGGAGGGGATGTGGGAAAACTGGGACACTGATGCATTGTTGGTGGAACTGTGAAAGGATCCAACCATTCTGGAGAGCAATTTGGAGCTATGCTCAAAAAGTTCTCAAACTGTGCATACCCCTTGACCCAGCAGTGTTTCTATTGGGCTTATATCCCAAAGAGATCTTAGAGAAGGGAAAGGGACCCGCATGTGCAAGAATGTTTGTGGCAGCCCTTTTTGTAGTGGCTAGAAACTGGAAACTGAAGGGATGCCCATCAATTGGAGAGTGGCTGAATAAAGTATGGTATATGAATGTTATGGAATATTATTGTTCTGTAAGAAACGACCAGCAGGACGATTTCAGAGAGGCCTGGAGAGACTTGCATGAACTGATGCTGAGTGAAACAAGCAGAACCAGGAGATCATCATACACAGCAACAACAATATTACATGATGATCAATTCTGATGGTCATGGCTCTCTGCAACAAAGAATTGTCTCAAACCAGTTCCAATTGTTCACTGAAGAAAACCATATACACCCAGAGAGAGGGATATGAAATATGGACCACAATGTGACATTTTCATGATCTCTATTGACATTTGCTTGCATTGTGTTGCCTTTCTCTGATTTTCTTTTTTTTTTCTTGTAGATAGGATTTTCCTTGCATAACTTGTCAAGTATTTTAACATTATTAACATGTAGTGGACTTCCTGCCATCTAGGGGAGGGGAGGGGAGGGGACTGGGGGTAAAATTTGTAATGGAAAGCTTTGTAAAGATCAATGCTGGGGAACTACCCATGCATATGTTATACAAATAAAAAGCTTTAATAAAAAAAATAATAATTAAAAAAACAAAAAGAAACGACCAGCAGGACGATTTCAGAGAGGCCTGGAGAGACTTGCATGGACTGATGCTGAGCGAAATGAGCAGAACCAGGAGAAAATTATACACGGCAACAACAAAACTATATGATGATCAGTTCTGATGGACATGTCTCTCTTCAATAATGAGATGTTTCAAACAAATTCCAGTTGTTCAGTGATGAAGAAAGCCATATACACCCAGGCCTGTGGGAGCTAAGTGTGGACCACAACATAGCATTTTCATACTCTCTATTGATGTTTGCTTGCATTATGTTTTCCTTCTCAGGTTTTTTTGTTTTTTGTTTTTTTTTTTCTTGTACAGCAAAATAACTATATATATATATATATATATATATATATATATATATATATATATATACACACACACACACACATACACATATTCGATCTGTCAAGTATTTTAATATAACATGTATTAGATTTCCTGCCATCTAGGGGAGGGGGCAGGGGAAGGGGTAGGAGGGAAAAATTTGTAACAGAAAGCTTTGTAAGGGTCAATATTGAAAAATTACCTATGCATATGTTTTGCAAATAAAAAGCTTTAATAAAAAAATTTGTTTTACATGTAACTAGGAAAAAAACCCCACCAAATAAATAAATAAATAAAATTTTAAAAAAGAATCAAATGAGACAAAGATAGTCCATCTGAGAAAAAAAGAAAGATAATAGATAATAGAATAAGAAGATATATTTAGATAAAAGACATGCTGAAAGTGAATCATACCTTCCAAATGCTCCATAAGTGTTGACTATTCGGAGAGGATTGAATGAGGTATTCATAACTTGATTAGAATTAAGCAAATTCAGAATCACAGGAATGCTTAGGTAGGTAATCAAGATACCTAAAGAGATGTTTACCAGTCTTCGAACCAAACAACCTGAAAATAAAAGAAAGAAAAATGAGTTGAAGTTTTCAGTTTGGGATGGTGGAAAAAACCTTGGACTGAAAGCACTAGAATGGCAATATATAGACATGGGTTCAAGTTCTGCCTTCACCATTTACTAGCAGTGTTACTTTGAACAAAATATTTTACTCTCCTGAGACTATTTCCTCTTCTGTAAAATGGGTATAATAATGCATTGGGAAGAAAATATTTATAGAACCTAAAATGCTATGTGCACAGCTGCTGTTATTATTTTTACCTCTTTCAAGATTAAATTTATTTTTTAATTATCAGATTGCAAGGAATGTGGTTATCTTATTAATATATTCCAGAAGCATGGGTTAGCCTCTAGGACTCCACTTTTCAAGTTCTTAGCCCAAATTACCAGTTTGTTATATAATTTTCCCAAAGCTGCCATTTTCTCCAAATATTAGACAATGAGGCCAAACCAAACAATACATCTTTTAGAGACAGCAGAGAAAATAGTTCAGTTGGATATGGCATATGAATATAATGGAATACTACTGTCGGATAAAAAATACCAAATATGAGAAATTCAGAGAAATATGGAAAGAAGAAACATGAACTGGTACAGTGAAAAAGGGAGAGCTAGGAGAACAATATACATAATGATGTCAGTAAAGTAAATAAACAGCAAACTAGAAGGAAATCAAACTCTGAGTAATTGTTATGACTAATCTTGGTCTCTGAAGACAAGTAATGAAACTTGTATACATCCACTTGGCAGAGAGGTAAGGGTCTGGGGAAAATGGGGGGCACGGGACAGAGTGATGCATACCATGTCCAAAAATAGTCATTGTTCTAGATATATTTAACTATTTTTCTTGCTTACAAGGGAGGGTCCCCTGTAATAAGTATGCTGATAGATAACTTATTAAATATGAAAAAAAACTTAAAAAAAGAAAAAGAATTCAAGTGGAGCCCACATATTCTTTTAAAGAATATTATATAGAGAACTTAACCCCATTTGAATGAAAATGGATGGAGGTAAAATTGATTGAATAGGTCAATATTATCTCTTTTAATCTTTGCAGAAATCCTGTTGGGAAGCCATTTTGCAGTTAAGGAAGCTGAGGCAAATTACGGTTAGGTGCCTTCCCCTGGGTCACACATATAATATCCAAGGCCAGATTTAAAGTTTTCATAAAGACCTTAGTCTTTTTGACTCCAAGCCCAACTGGCTAAGATAAAATGCTTAGATGCTTTTATGAAGAGAAAACAATCATCAATTAACCAAATTTATGTCTAAATCATAAACTTATTTGAATTTTTCTTGATATACAGTATGAACTTCCTTTAAAAAGACAAAACCAAGTCCAGAGTAAGCAAATAACGTGTTAATTAGTGGAAATTAATGGAACACAACATGTTAAGGAGGTTTTCCACAGGGCACCCTATAGATGTGACCCCTGTTTCAAAGATGTCTCACTATTCCATCTGGGAAGATGCACTAATTAAAGAGTTTTGACCTTTTAAACATCTGAAATCAGGACATATAATGAAATGTAACGATCTACAATACTAAAACATTATTTTACAGGAAACTATCATTTCACATGAAGTGAATTTTCTGGAATAGAACTCTCTGCATTGCATTATTGGCTGACCACTTATTGCTCTAGTACACTGTATGTAAATGATGCTGATGTATCAAAATGGTAAGAAATAGTATTCTGCAAAGTATAAAGAACCCCTCTCTTCAGATATCTGGCCTGTTTTCTTGAGAAATCCCTGGGTGTGTGAAACAAGATCTTCCTGGGACAGAAATAAGGTGATAAAGAAGTTAGGTATACATCAGCCCATGCTTAATTAAAATCCTTCTCCTCTGGGTTAAAAAAAGTCCCTTATTTCCTTTTTCATGATTATCTGTAACCTAGTGATGCCAAGTTCAAGTTCACAGCCAAGCTTCACACTCCCAAATAGGCCTCCAACTCTCGCCTTTAGTGTGATATCCTAAATCCTGTGATTCTGGACTTGCTGGAGAAATGAAGATTAAGCATGTTTTTAAGGTTAGTGCCCATTTAATGACTTGCTTAATTAAGGAAACAAGGGGTCCAGAATATATGTGTCTAAAATATTATAATTCCCCAAAGATGATCAGAGGTGAGCCATGGGATCAGTGGGAAATAGTGGGAAACTGCAAGTAATGAGGTACACAGGAGGACTTGGCTCCCCACTGAGCTTTTAAAAAGAAGGCATTTGTAGGACTGATTCATCTAAACTTGTGACTTCACTACTCAGTCCCCAAAATGAGCCTTGTACCACATGCCAACAATCCTAAACACCCGCTGGTTGCAGATGGAAAGCCTCAAAGAATTCAAACAAATGGAATAATATATCAACCCTTTAATTTGTAAGAAAAAGATAGAGACTTTTGATAAATGTATGTACCTATATACTAGCACAATTTGTTTATTCACATTATTTTACATTTGAATATTAGTGTAAATGTGATTACACATTAATACTACATGTTTATTATCAATATTTTTTTGCCTTTTTAAAAAAATTATATTTAATGCCTTTATTACTACTATTATTAAATAGCTAGTATTCCCTAAATAAAAACAACTCATTTTTATGGTATTTTAAAATTTACAAGCAACTTTCCTCACAATAAATCTATTAGTTAAGCTAATAAGTAAGACATCCTTATCCCAATTTTATAGATGAGGGAAGCAAGGAACTGAGTTCGAATTCTGCTTCAAGCACTTACTAGCTATGTACCCTCTTGGGCAAATCATTTAACTGCTCTTTCAGTTTCCTCATCTGTAAAATGGGGATAATAACATCACTACTCCACATGGTAGATGTTGCTGAGAGTCAAGTGTTGTGATCCTCACCCTATGGTTGTAAAGATCAAGCCAGATAACATATGCAAAGCTCTTTGCAGATCTTAAAATGCTACATAAATGAACTGGGTCCTAGTTCTCGTTTATCTGCTAGCTGCTACATCACTTTGCATGAGGGACCTAACCACTCTGAGCTTGTTTTTTTCATCTAGGTATCTAAAATGTCTAGAAAGTAATTCATGTAAAAAAGACCTGGGAGTCTTAATGGCTTGTAGGCTTAACAGGAATCACTATTGAAAGGTGGAAGTCAAGAGAGTAATCTTTGCCTAACTAAAAGGCTGGTATTCAGAACAAAGGAAAGGGCAGTTTTACCCAATAATATATCTGGAATATCCTAAGTGCCTACTAGGATACAGAGTGGGGATGGCAGGGTGGGCAGATACAGCAACAATAGTATAACAACAGAATAGGATAGGAACCATGCTACATCAGAATTGGTTGAAAAAACAAAAACAACAATTGGGGTTGTTGAGCTTTGGGAAGAAGTTTAGAGCAGGAGAATATAATATTTGTCTTCAAATATCTGAAGAGCTTTTATATGAGAAAAAGATGATACTTGCAATGTTTGGCCTGGGAGAGGAGGAATAGCTGAAGTGGCAATAAGGTTTATATTGAGGTTAGATGGGAAGAATAATTTCTTAATCCTGAGATACTGGCTACTGGCCCTCCCTCATTGAATGCCCAGGTGTCAGGTACTGGGTAGAAGGAATTGTTTTTTAAGCACTGATTAACCAAATGGCCACTGAATTCCCTCCCAGCTCTGAGATTCTTTGATTCTCTGATCACCAAAAAAGCTCAAGTCACTGAAGTCAGCTATTGGGTTTTTTTAGTTAATAATAATGATGATAGATTTAGGGGGGTAGGGGGACAGCTTCTAGGGGAAATATAGAAGTAATCCTGAGGCCCCCTGAATTTAGAAGTGCTATTATTCTAACAATCTGTCAATGATCCTAAAGTCTACTGGCCTTAGGAATACTATAATATAGAGTTCTACAAACACTGCTGACTGCCAAATAACAATCAGTTGGTCAGTGATAATAGGGTTTCTGAGACAAATGGTGAGATGCATACCAGATGACTTCTCAACCCTAGTTCTAAACCATAAAATTTAATACTGAGGTGCCTACTAGACTACTCCTCAGTTCTAGCTCTAAGCCATAAAATTAGAATATTAGTGACATGAAGAACTATCTTTTCCTATAAATTTATCTTCTTGCTCCTTGTTCTTTGCTAAAATCCTTTTGGAACTTAGTCTGCTTCAATTGGCGTTAAAATTATAATAAACCTTGCCCCTTGACTAGGAGATGGGTTTAAGCCTGCAAATTCTTTTGAGACACCTCATGACATTGGTCTACGACTAACCTTTTGTAGGTCTCCTTTGAATCTCAATAATAATAATGGCTGGCAGATAGCATTTATGTTCTAGACCCCAAAATACATTGAGGTTATAAGGCTCCCTATATGGGGCCACCAAATGTTGGGGAGAGGGAGTGTTGAACCCCAAAAGCATATTGGGATCTCCGGCCAGTGTCCCTGGTTGTCTCAAAAGAATCTGTAGGTTTAAACCTTCTCCAAATCAAGGGGCAAAGATTTTATTCTGTTAAGAGCCGGTTAAATCCCAAGAGTTTTTAGAAAGGAAAATAGGTTTTAGCAGTTGACAAAGGAACAGACTAGAGAACTAGGTTCCCTAGGGGAACTCACAATCAACCAGGGGGAAGATACCTTGAGTCCATTCCATAAAATGAGTTAATCCTAAAAGGATTTAGGAAGTTCTTTTATTGGGGGAATATAACCTGGGATAAGGGTGGGGATTGGATCATATTTTTGCTTTCTGATTAGATAACAGTAACAGTGGAGTTATGATGGTTTGGGTTTTGTCAATGCAAAGAATTCAGCTAAGAATTCTACCTTAGCATAGGGTGGGGCTGTAATAAAGGTAGCTTAAAGAACAAAAGACTCAATTAAAATCCCTGCTTGCCTCAGGAAACTTAGGCTGTAAATTCTGGCTTTCTCCAGATAAAGCTTGCCCAGATCAAAGATGGGGGGAGGCCTTTTCTGTTCCACCCTCATCACTAGAGATTATATTTTATCCCTAATGCCTAGTACTATACCTCCCAACAGACAAATGAGATAGCTCTTCCACAGAAATGCTTTCTAAACTGTATCTAAGGCAAGCTCCTGGGAAGACCCAACATCACCCAGTCCCCTTCCCTGGCTGAGCTTCTCTTCCTTGGAAGCCAGTACCTCTTCATCCAAAAAGAAGACTTTATTACATCTCAGAACCAGAAGGGACTTCAGAGCTCCTCTCCTTCACCTGGTATACAAAAGGGAAACTGAGGCTGACAGAGAAGTCACTTATCTAAGATCATGCTGTGAACTAGTTGTAGGGCTAAGAACAGACTCCTCTCCTGAATCCCAACCCAGGACGCTTACTGCTGCAATAGCTTATGACAGTTTTGGGGGAAGTAGGATTTGAGAAGAGAAAATTCAAGGAATGACAACATTCAACACAGCTAAAAAGTATTTTAACAAGAAGACTGCCTGACAGGAAACACAGTCTGTGCCCTCCAGGTAGGCAAATGCAAATCACATGTAAATTTCCCACTATACCTGGAGGTGCCTTTGGGAAATTCTGATGGAGACCATTATTTTGAAGACTTTTTCTTCCTGGAAAATAACTTACCATATCTCACAGAGGACTTATTCTCCTTGGCCTCTTCAACCTGCATTTTGTGGACTTGATCTTTAACCCCTCCCTGATGAGAGCCAAACAGAAACCCCAAGGCAGCATCATCAAAACAGGCAATACTGGGAATGATGGTCAACCAGTTTAGGAAGCTAAGGTTTCCACTAATGATAAGAATCACCTAAAGAGAAGAAAAGAAAAAAAATGTATTGAAAGTAGTCCCCTCTAATAGAAGCAGCTTTACTAATTGATGGACCAATTTTTTCATAGGGGAGAAAACAGAAATAACATTGATTATGGCATTTTCTATTTCTATGGCACTTTATGGTTTAAAAAATGGCTATGATTTTTGGAATGCTACAATCTCAAAGGAATCATAACATCAAGTGACCCAAAGGGCAATGGAGAGATGCATGGTGGCTATGAAAAAGTTGTAGTGTATTAACAATGATGACCTGTGGGGGAGAAATGATGTAAAAGGAATCATTAAAGACATATGGAACAGGAAATGGAAGGGAGCCTGTCCTGTAGCAAGAATAAGGTGTGACAGATGGACAGCCCAAGTTCTACAATGGTAAAAAGTCAAAAGAAAGCCTCGATTGTAGTTTTATGGATGGATTGTGTTGTTTTAGAAAGAAGGATGGATTTAGAGCTGGAAGATGCTGAATTTGAATTCCAGTTCTGCTACTTTCTACCCTTTTGATTTTGCAGTTTCCTCAGCAACAAAATGGAGCATTTGGGCTAGATATTACCTAAGGTTCCTTTCAGTTCTAGATTCTATGATCTGAGTTTCTGAAAAGTAAGTCTAATGGCTCTCTTCAACAATGAGATGATTCAAATCAGTTTCAATCATATAGTGATGAAGAAAGCCATCTACACCCAGAGAGAGGCCTGTGGGACCTGAGTGTGAATCACAACATAGCATTTTCATTCTTTCTGTTGTTGTTTGCTTGAGTTTTATTTTGCTTCACTTTTTTTCTTGTGCTGCACGATAATTGTATAAATATGTATGCACATATTGGATTTAACATATATTTCTACTATGTTTAACATATATTGGACTATTTGCCATCTAGGGGAAGGCATGGAAAAGGGGGGAAATTGGAACACAGGGTTTTGCAAGGGCTAATGTTAAAGAATTGTACATGCATGTGTTTTGAAAAATAAAAAAAGTTTTAATTAAAAAAGAAAAGTAGGTCTATTTCAAATGCTATTTTTTCCTATTTGCATTTTTATTGATATCTTTTATTTCCATATCAACTTAATTTCCAAATCTCTCCTTGCCCCTTTCTCTACTTAATGAACTTAGCCCTTGTAACAAAGAACTAAAAAAAAAAGAAAAAAAAATTAGCTAATATGAAAAAAAGGAAAATGATATATGTTGGAATGTATGTGGGAAAACTGGGTCACTAATGGATTGTTGGTGAAATTGTGAACTGATCCAACCATTCTGGAGAGCAATTTTAAACTATGCCCAAAGGGCTATAAAAATGTACCTTACCCTTTGATCCTGCAAAACCACTACTAGGTCTATATCCCAAAATCATAAAAAAAGGAAAAGAACCTATTACAAAAATATTTATAGCAACTTTTTTTGTGGTGGCTAAGAATTGGAAATTGAGATATCCATCAATTGGGGAATGGTTAAACAAACACTGGCATATAATTGTAATGGATATTATTATGCTATAAGAAATGACAAGCAGGGTGATTTCAAAAAAATGTGGAAAGACTTACAAATGAAGTGAAACCAACCAAGAGAACACTGTACATAGTAAGAGCAATATTGTATGATAAACTATGAATAGCTATTCCTATTAATACAATGATCCAAAAGAGTACCAAAAGACTAAGGATGAAGCATACTATCTACCTTCAGAGAAGTAAGTGATATTATCTGAATATAGACTGAAGCATCACTTTTTTTCTTTGACTCTTCTTGTACAGAATGATTAACATAGAAATGTTTTATATGATTGCACATGTATAACCTATTGATTGCTGTCTCCGAGAAGAGGAAAGAGAGGAAATGAGGGAGGAATAAAATTTGGAAATCAAAACTTAAAAAACAAAAGACAAAATGTTTGTTAAAAAGTTGTTTTAACATGTAATTTGGGGGGGGGGATAAAATGTTATATATAGAAATTAAAAAAAAAAAAGAAAAAGGAAAAGCAGTTTAGCAAAGCTATCCAAGCCATAAATGTGGTCTGACAGTGTGTGTAACATTCCCTCCTTGTAAATCCCCTGATCTTTACCAAGGAGGAAAGAATGGATTTTCTCAAGTATTCTTCAAGACTAAACCTCTTGGTAATTATAATTGGTATGTTTCTTTTTATCATGCTGTACTTTTTTCACTTGACCCAAATGAATTACATCTTTGGGTCCTAAAAGAGTTGGCAAATGTGATAGTTGAATCACTGTCAGTGATATTTAAAAGATCATGGCAAATAAGGGAGGCACACAAGATTGGAGAAAGTCAAATGCTATTCCAGTTTTCAAAAAAAGTAAAGGTAACACAGTCTGCAAATTACAGCCTGTGAGCTAGGTCTAGGGAAATTCTAGGAAGGACCATCAAAGAGATGGTTGATGAACATAGAAGAGGTCATTACAAAGAGTCAACATGACTTCATCAAAAACAGATTGTGTTCAGGTTAACCTCATTTGCTTTTTTGAAAGTATAACAAAAGAGTAAATGAGGGAAAGGCCATTAAATACTTGTTACTGGTTCATTACCAGTGTAGTACAAAATCTCCAGTGGAGTACCCAGGAACCTGTCCTTGGCCCTATGATACTGAATATTTTTAGTCAATATTTCTGATTAAGGGATGGATGGTATGATCATCAAATGTATAGATGACACAAAACTGAAAGGATAGCTAACTCAGTTAGAATGATAGGGTCAGGTCCAAAAAGATCTTGACAGGCTATTTTTTCCTATTTGCATTTTTATTGATGTCTTTTATTTACCTATCAACTTAATTTCCAAATCTCTTCTTGCCCCTTTCCCTACTTAATGAACTTACTGCTACTGTCCCTTCCAATGCTGACATTCTTTGATTCTGGGATAATATGATTGTGATCATTGGTCATTTCTAAAATCATTTTAGTTAATACTTATCTCCAGCTAGGAAACTTCAACAGTAACTAAATGAAGCTTAGGCATTTCTTGCAAGTGCTGCCTACAATGACCTGGCATAGTTTTTAATGTCTTTACATAAGGTAACCCATAATAGTATTTCAGAACTTTATAACTGAAGAAAAATCTATTTGATTTTAGTTAAGTGAAGCTATACGTAAGGTGGCTTGGCATGGTAGATAGTTAAGCTTGTTATGTGGGTTCAAATCATGCCACTGAAATGTATTAACAATGGGGTTCTTGGCAAGTCATCTAATTTTATGTGACTCACTTTATTCCCCTAAGACTTATCTTCTAAGTCACACACCGGTGCTATAAACATAATAGGAGTTTTCATATTAACATGATTGTAAGCTCAAATCAGGAGTTCTCCCTACTGATGAAATTACAAGCCCTTTGAATAGTTACATAAAAATGTATGCTAAGGAACATTCCTAAACATGAGGTATTGTGAATAATCAAAGGAAGTTAAAACCAATAATTTTTTGGGCTGCCAAAAGTCTTGTTCAAGGAAGTAAAATATACCTGATTTTGCCATGATATCAATGAAATTAACTTAAAAAAATTAAATTCATTTTATGATCTTTTTTTCCTGATCACACTTCACAAATTAGATGGCACAGAATAGTATGTTAAGTGTGAAGTTGTTAGGAAAATTGAAACTCCACTGATGCCATAAATTAATCTCAGTAATAAGAAAATAAGAAGTCAAATTTCCATATGTTTACTACCAGGTGTCAAAATTTGAAAGCTATTACAGAGAGAAGAAATTAGAGTTAATCTGTGCTGTCCTAGAGATCAGAACTAAGACCAATGGTGAGAAGTTACAGGGAAGCAGATTTCAGTTTAATACCAAGGAAAATTTCCTTACCACTGGAGTTCTCCAGAAATGAAGTAGCCAACTTGGGAAGTTAATGAGTTCTTGAAGATCAAAATCTTTGGGGAAAGCTAAATGACCTCTACAAATCCTTCTAACTCTTCAATTCTATGATTATTTCACAATTAATTACATCTAATTTTTAAAGGTTTACTAAGGAATTTTTTTTTAACAATAACTTTGTAAGGTGATCAATATAAGTATTGTTTTCTAAAGAGGTTAAGGAAGATTAAATAGATTTCATAGTTAGGAGGTAACAGGATTAGGCCATAGAACCATATGTTCTGACTCAATTAAAAACTCTTTTCTCAACATTAAGATGCCTTTTTATATTATCAGAATATTTAGTCTTCATGAAAAAAATTCCAAATGAAAATCATTACTGTTTTGTTATTTGTCATTAAAGAGACATTCATTTTTGGAGAAAGAGCTAGTCTCACAGCCAGAAAGTCCTGAAGTCAAGTCTCACTCCTGATAAACACTGATGGTATGTTATTGGACACATTACTTAGCTTCTCAGTGTTTAATGCTCTAAGATGGTTAGCTGAAGAGAAGAACATTATGTTAAAAAAAAAAAAAACAAACTTCTAGACTTCTAGTTGTTATATGATTTGATTTTTTATTAAACTAGTGAATTTCATCTTTTTAAATGGAAGCTTCCCTTTTGGATTCCCATGAATTTATGCTAATCTTGACCAAGGGAATTTCTTTGGCTACAGAAAACACCAAAATCAGCCCAAAATGATTTCTTTTGGCTCTCTAACAATGGAAACAGTAAAAACTCATTAATTCAGGCTCTATTAATTTAGAATATTTCAGACAGTACAAACTGAAAAAACATTTTAGGGAGATTGTTTAAAAAATAAGTATTTGCTTTCAAGCAATTAGAAACAAATATTTCTAATTTCTATGAATCTAATGATTTCTACAAATTACTCTTATCTATGCATTAAATCAGATCCCATTAAGACCTCTCTTAGATAATAATAGTTTCTTAGGTTCTTTCCCCCCCCCCTTTTCTCTCTTTCTTTCTTTCTTTTTTTTTCCCCCCCTGTGCTAAGGCAATTGGGGTCACACAGGGTAACACAGCTAGGAAATGTTAAATGTCTGAGACTAGATTTGAACTCAGGTTCTCCTGACTTCAGGGCTGGTGCTCTATCCACTGTGCCCCTAGGTTCTTTTGAGTTAATAAATTTAAAAGCAATAAACTGGTTTTCCTTCAAACTAATTTATAATTCAAACTTTTCACCATTTGTAGGTGAGCCTTTTTCCTCCCTCCTCAATTAGCTAAAATTAATGAGATTTCACATCTGATTTCTAGATATTTATTGTCACTACAATTTATAGTAATCTCTATTAACATCTTACTCTAGTGTTTTAATGTGTTATGGAGGAAGCAATGTTACCCTGGGCTCTTGAATACTAGCAGTTAGCTAGCATTTATTTAATGTTTTAGTTTCTCAGATGCTTTACTAATATTTTTTCATTTTATCCTCTCAACAATCCTGAGAGGTTGCTAGTCCTAACCATTTTATTATTTATTATCCTCATTTTAAAGATGAGAAAACTAAGACGGAATTAAGTGATTTGCCCATGGTCACACTGCTGCTAAAGTCACAACTGAACTCAGATCTTCCTAATTACAGATCCAGTTTTCTAGTTATTGAATCACCAGCTGTCTTAGAAGAATTGTCCAGTGAAAACCCTAAGACGATTGAAATGGTGGGAAGTACTCTACAAGATCCCTGGGTCTTTGCCACCAAAGAATGCTATGTGAAAGAACTAATATCTACCAGCCTTTCTCCAAAGTGTGGGTTAGACCCACCTAGTTTCCTTCTCTCTGGAAACAGGGATTAATTAGTCTCCCCTAAAAGTGGATAAAGTGGGCTTGGAATTTGATTGGCCTCTATTTTCTTAATGCAGCTATCTAATCATTTAAAGCAAAGGGTCTTGTGAGATTCAAATGAGAAAATGGATATAGAAGATTTTGCAAATCTTAAAGTGCTGCACTGTTATGACTATAATTATCATCATCATCCTTCCTGGACTCCAGTATGATGATGACTTCATTCCCTGAGCTGCACTCCTCCTGAGTAATATGAGGTACAGGTAAATGTTTAACAAGTGGGCTGACCAGGGGAAGGGGGAGAAATACACACATACTCTTAAGTTTCTGGTTGTTTAGTCATTTTTAGTTGTTTCTGACTCTTTGTGACCTCATTTGGGTTTTTTTTTTTGGCAAAGATGTTGGAATGGTTGGCCATTGCCTTCTCCAGTTCATTTTACAAATGAAGAAACTGAGGCAAAAAGTGTTAAATGTCTTGCTCAGGGTCATACAACTACTAAGTGTCTGAGGTCAAACTTGAACTTAGGAACATGAATCTTTACTGACTCCAGGCTACCTAGCTGACCACTTTTAAGTTTAATCTACATTGTTAATATGTTCTCTAGTCTAAAAAGTGACAAAATAATACATAAAGCTCTGATTTGCAGTGATTGTCAGTAACTGTCACTGAAAATTTAACTGAAAGTTTTATCATCAACAGAAAAAGAGAAACTCAGAGGAGAAGTGGGTTTAAGGAGAAATACAATGAGTTCTCTTTTGGAATGTTTATAGGACATGTTGAGTTTGGAATGTTTATAGAACATACAGTTCAAAATGTCCAGTGGAAAATTTTCTATATACACACATATGTAAAACATGGAATGTGAGATATACATACATACATATATACATATATATCATATGGAAATTTTCCATATAGACATATATGTTATACACATATATATCTGGAAATATAGGGATAGACAAAATTGGGAATCATATGCATAAAATGGTAACTGAATGCATAAGAATTGATAAAAACCACCAGTTGAGAGTATATATACATTTATGTACATACACACATACATAAATATAGACATGCACACATATACACAAGCATATTGACATGAACACATTATATAGACATACACGCATGTGTATACATTATATCCATATATGCATGTATACACATGTCATATACATATTATATGCATGTGCACACACATATACATATACATCAATACATCCACATACATATGCATATATACATATATACATGTATATACACGTATATACACACATGCACACATACCCACATCCATCCATCCTTGGGGGATTCTAACAGTTTAAGAATAAAGATCCAACTAAGGTGATAGAGAGAGGGGTCACACAGCAGAAAAACCAAGAGAGAATGCTGTAAAATTCAGAGAAAAGGAAGTATCCTGGAGGAGGTCAATAGTATTAGATGTTTTAAAACTTAGCAGCTCTTTGGCCTTGAGACTCAGTTTTCTTTAAACCTCGGTTTCTTTATTATAAAATAGTATTGTTGTATTTGTAATACTGTCCATTTCACATAGCAATTGTAAAGAAAAATGCTTTGTGAACTTGAAAATGCTATATAAAAAGAATGATCATCTTGGAATTCTATAAACATGACAGAGGGCTCTGCCAGGCATGGAAACAAGACCTCAGTGAAGGAGCCTGGGTTTTGTCCCTCACTGGCAGTATTGATGAAGGTCCTGGGTAACAAGGTGGGTTGGCAGAGAAAGTCTGAAGTATTGATAAAATTACTCCCTGAGGCAAGCTGACAAGGGCACTGATGGAAGTCAACTCAGCTTTACACGCCTATGGAGGTCTTGGGAAACCCCACATTACTGTATCCAATCAAAATGATGTCAAACCACCAAGATTAAATTTCCCCAAAAAAATCTGTCCATGGCCTAATCCATCTTTGCTGAATCCCTTTTGGGGTTAGCCTGCCACCACATTCTGCCTCGTGGTGTCTTTCTTCTTTTTTTCCTTTATGCCTTGTAGTATCTTTCTCCTTGTTATAACTAACTCTTTTAGGATGCTAAATCCCTATTAAAATCCTCCATGAATTTAGCCTACCAGTTAATGACATACTCTCACCTCATGGTGTATTTCCTTTCTCCTGGTTAATTGTGAGTTTCACTAGGGAACTTGTCTTTTTCCTTGTTAACTGTTAAAATCCCTTTTCTCACTAATTATATGTTCTCTCAAATCTATTTTTTATTTCCTATTTCTGGTGTCTATATTACCTCTTCATTTTGTCCATAACCTCTTCTCATAAAAAGAGAACATCACTGAAAATTCTTTACATGTGCCTTGCACTTTGTATTTCAAAATAAGAATTGCTATTCCAACCTCATCATCTGGTGCCGAACCTCATCAACATTTGGAAGTCCAGAGTGTTGATTCTCTAATGAATCCTTAAAAATCACATGTTATATGAGGGGTGGGGAGCCTTATCCAGGGAAGACTAAGGTTTTATATATTATATTGAATTTTTTTCCCCTAAGACAACTGGGTTAAGTGACTTGCCCAGGGTCACACAGCTAGGAAGTGTTAAGTGTCTGAGGTCACATTTGAACTCAGGTCCTCCTGACTTCAGGGCTGGTGCTCTATCCACTGTGCCCCCAGCTGCCCCAAAATTCTTTTTTAGCAAGGCAACTAGGGTTAAATGACTTGCTCAGGATCACATAGCTAGTTAAGTGTTAAGTGTTTTAGGTCCTCTTGATTCCAGGGGCACTGCTTTACCTAACTGCTCCTGGAGCTAACATTTTAATAGTGAGAGACAAAACACAAATCAGCACGGGAAAATGAGGTGGTGGGTGGTGGGGGTGGGAAGTAGTATAGATGGCACAGTGGATGGAGCACTGATCCTGAATAAGTTAAGAGATTTCTGGGTAGCCCCTTTATGGGCTGTATCTTTTTCTGCACCTTTGCAAAAAATAAGTTATTAGAATGCTGGGAGAAATGGGGAGAGGAAGGATATGGATTCTTCAAAACTCCAAGAATCTGATAAGCTTCTAGGCTTTCTTTTTAGGTTATATGGAAACAAGAGTCAAAAGTCTGGGCTATGCCTGGAATAATATATATTCTTCCCCAAACCTGACCATTCAGATACTTTGGATTTCCTTAGAGTTTTTCCCCTACTTCAACCTTCATTTGGGCCATCACCTAATCTACTCTATTGGAAGTTCTCTGGTATGAGAGCCATAGAAGTAGGGAAAAAGGGCACCATGGCATTGTCTAGCCCAGGTATTAATGTATTAGCATACATCAGTGCCCTTAGGAAGGGAAGCCTCTTTTAGGTTTCTGACCAACAGAATATGGCAGTATAAGGAGAGCCTTAGGGAATGACAGCGAAGGTATGCTAAACTCCTCAGGTAAAAGTCACCTAACTACTTTCAACCACAAGGATAGAGAAAATAAGTGAAGATGAAGTTGACAACTCATCCTGACCCTGGGATTAACTGGTAAACCACAGTAATGTAGACAAGAATAGCTGTAGTAATGGTCATTCATTCAGCTCTCCATAGCCCACTGTAAGTTACTAGTATCATTTACCTCCTTTATGGGACATGTAGGATTTTTGTGAAGGGAGTTGGTAAAGCAAAGTACTCCAGATTCCTTAACTTCCATTATCAGAGAGAAAATATCTTTTATATCACCAGAGACCTGATACTGTTTTATGTTCCAAGTGTTTCTATTTGGATTTATTCACAAAAATCCAAATAGAGGTTGCTGAAAAGGGTCATAGAGACACCAAATCATAATAACTCATGATACTCTTTGGTGATATTTTATCTATAATACTGCTCAACTCCAGTGGAAATTGGAGTACCTTGATAGGCCTGTTGGGTTTCCTGGTATAATTGCCACAGATATAGAGAAAAAAGTATTGGGAAGAAGATAACCCTAATCTATCCAGACCAGGGCAGAATTTACCTAGTTTTCTACATTTCTTTCTTTGTGGTTCTAAGCCAATACTGTTTGACCAGGGCAGAATTTACCTAGTTTTCTACATTTCTTTCTTTGTGGTTCTAAGCCAATACTGTTTGATATTAATTACATGGAATGGCTCAAACAATTCCAAAGATTTCCATTTGGTCCTACCCAACTTATTATGTAATAATGATATTTACTATTTTACTACTTAATTATTTACTAGATTTAGTACCATCAATCCTCAACTTTCACAAAGGTAATGTTCTTAGAAAGTGATAAAAAAGTAAAAAATGCAAATGTTCATATACCAAACCTATGGGAAATAGGGGATTAGGTTCCTAAGATCATCAAAAACTATAATCTTTTGCTAGAGATTGTTGAAAATACACTTTTCTGCATATAATTCTTTATAAAAATATAAATTCTGATAATATGAACTTTTTTTACACAGTAACGATGAAATAACCCATAAAATATAGTATACAAACTAAAATTAGTAACATACAAAATATTTTTTCTCATTAGTAATTCTCTAGAATTATGTTACCTTTTGTGTCTCAATTTAAACAAAACATTCAGACCACTGATTTCATCAATAGTGACTTTTCACAGTACATGAAGTCTACAACACCATAAATACAGCACATCAAATAAAATTCTTAAGATTATGCCATTTTTTTTTTTTTTGCTGAGGCAATTGAGGTTAAGTGACTTGCCCAGGGTCACACAGCTAGGGAATGTTAAGTGTCTGAGACCAGATTTGAACTCAGGTCTTCCTGACTTCAGGGCTGGTGCTCTATCCACTGCGCCACCTAGCTGCCCCAGATTATGCCATTTTTAACCCACGTCTTATCTTCCACTGTGCCAAATGGTAATGTGAGGGTGTTGTACTGTATATTATATTGCTGTAAACCTCTATATCTTGGTGGCTCTATGAAACTCACAGAGAGGCTACTAGGACTTGAGCTGCTATTGCTGGAAAGTGGCAAGACTGCTGAGTTCTCAACATCATCTCCAACACTCTAACCCTTCATGGTTTGTGAATGGCATTGGAGAGCATGAAGGATGTGCTCACTTGAAATAACCCATCAGCAATGGCTGTTTTATGCACCATTTGAGATCCTTAAGAGTCTCAGAGAGTGAGGGCTCAGCAGAGAAGAGCTACAGCCTTGCAATAAATGATAATTTAGGCAGAGCTGATATCCCTGGCCAGCTAGTCAATTGTGCCAAGTCAGCCTTCAAGCTTAGAAACCTTGTCTTGAGAGCTTGTTCGTATTTGTTGTATTGTGAATAGTTGCAAATAATGTGAAAATAAAAATGAAGTTACTAATAAAATCTCAGGAACTGTTAAATATGAAGGGGGGGTTGATGCCAGGAAAGTAGGATTCTCAGGAGAGAGTGCTTTCTGTTTTATTCTACATAATTTGACTAGCCAATGTGAGGAGTTGCTGTGGTTCGAAGGAGTATAAGGAAGTAGGAAGAAGGCTGTTGTATAGGTGGTTTGTTGGTAAGGAAAGATGAGCTTCAGTGATTAGAAACTGCTTTGGGGGGGTGGAGCCAAGATGGCAAACTGCAGACAGCATTCTCTGTGAGCTCCTGAGAACTTCCCTCAGACCCAGACAAATTGAGCCTCCAAACTGGTTCTGGAGTGAGGGCTCCACCAAATACTTGGAGTACAATGAACTTCTATCAAAAATCTACTTTGAAAAAACTCCAGAGAAAGTCAGTCTCAGGGGAATCCGCCGCTGGCCGCTATTAGACGGCAGCACCCCCTGGGCGGAAGTTGGGGCTGGAATAGAGCGGCTGATTTTAGGCACCCAGGAAGCCCCTGGAAGACGCCTGGGCCACTTTGCGCTGCTTGCAGGCAGGTGCTTTGGCAGATCTGCCTTTGGTAAAGGGTGGATTGAGAGCAGCTGAAAGCATGGTCCTAGTGTGAATCTAGCCGAGCCCCGCTCTGGAAATCAACTCGGCAAACTGCCCCAGGGCAAACTGAAACTGTGGCAGAATTCCCTGCTGGTGACTGATACCTTAGCTCAAACTCATGAGTAAGAAGCAGAAGAAAGCTCTCACCATAGACAGCTTTTATGGAGAAAAAGTAGAGAAGTCCCCAGATCCTGAGATTCTGAAAACAATCCCACAAAAAAACAAAATCCCACAAACAAAGCCACAAAGGAGGACTTAAGCTGGTCTCCCTTCCAGAAGGCTTACCTGGAACATTGCATACAGAATCTCAAAAGAGGAATAGAAAAAGAATGGGGAAATAAATTGAGAGCAGTACAAGAAGGAAATATCGCCCTGCAACAGAGATGTGAAAAACTGGAAAACAGGACTGGTGAATTGGAAAAAGACAAACAATTCACTGAAAAACAAAATTGGTGAATTTGAAAAAATCACCAATTCACTAGAAAATAAAAATGGTGAATTGGAAAAAGACAACAACTCACTGAAAAACAAAATTGATGAATTGGAAAAAGACAACAATTCACTGAAAAATAAAATTGGCAAAATGGAAAAAATGCATTGAACCAAGAATTCAATTGGCCAGCTACAAAAGGAGCTAAAAAAGATAACTGAAAGAAATAATACTTTAAAAATTAAATTTGAACAAATAGAAGTAAATGACTCAATAAGACTTCAAGAATCAGTCAAACAAAAACAAAAAAAATGAAAAAATAGAAGAAAATATGAAATATCTCCTAGGAAAAACAACTGACTTGGAAAACAGATCCAGGAGAGACAATCTAAGGATTATCGGACTCCCTGAAAGCCACAATGAAAAAAAGAACCTTGATGCTATCTTCCAGGAAATCGTGAAAGAGAATTGCCCTGATGTTTTAGAATCAGAAGGCAAAATTGGCATTGAAAGAATTCACCAATCACCTCCTGAAAGAGACCCCAAAATTAAAACTCCAAGGAATATCGTGGCCAAATTTCAGGACTATCGCACCAAGGAAAGGATATTGCAAGCAGCTAGAAAGAAACAGTTCAAATACCGGGGACTGTAATTAGAATTACACAAGATCTGTCAGCCTCCACATTAAAGGATCAAAAGGCCTGGAATCAGATATTCTGAAAGGCAAAAGAACTTGGATTACAGCCAAGAATAAGTTATCCAGCTAGAATGAGTATCATCTTCCAGGGAAGAAGATGGTCATTCAATGATACAGGAGAATTTCACCTATTTCTAATGAAAAGAACAGATCTGAACAAAAAATTTGACCTCCAAATACAGAACTCAAGAGAAGCATAAAAAGGTAAAAAGGAAAGAACTCTTGAGAACTATATCTCTACTATAGGTATCCTTAAAGAATGGAGGTATAATTCGATTTTTCTTTGATAATAATGGAAAAGAAATTAGAGGTGGAAGGGATACCATACTGAAAAAAAGGGGGGGGGAAGGAGGCAAAATAAAGTAAAAATAAAGGAGGTAAAATAAGGCAAAATCTCATAAAGAGATATAGAAGATTTAATATAATTGAGGGAAAGAAGGGAGGGCAATGAGTATTGTGTAAACCTTACTCTCATTAGATTGGACTCTAAGAGAGTATATCAGACACATTTGGCTTCAAAGAAAGTCCTGACCCTCCTTGTGGGAAGGCGGGAGGGAAAGGAAAGGATTAGGGGAAAGTTATAAAGGGGAGGGAGGAGTTCTAAAGGGGGGAGGACTGTTGGTGGGAGGTGGTCATCAAAAATAAAGTACTGGGGAGGGGGGAAGGGAGAGAGGGGAAAAGGAAGAGAAAATCATAACTCTGGGTAAATAAGATGGCAGGGAATACAGATATAGTTATTTTAACTGTGAATGTGAAAGGGATGAACTCTTCCATGAAATGGAAGCGGGTAGCAGACTGGATTAAAAGCCAGAATCCTACAATATGTAGTTTACAAGAAACACATCTAAAACACAAAGATACATAGAGAGTGAAGGGCTGGAGCAGAATATTCTATGCTTCAAGTGAACAAAGAAAGGCAGGGGTAGCAATCCTTATCTCGGGTCAAGTAAAAACAAAAATAGATCTAATTAAAAGAGATAAGGAAGGAAACTATATTTTACTAAAGGGTACCATAGACAATGAAGCAGTATCAATACTAAACATATATGCACCAAGTGGTATAGCATCCAAATTCCTAGAGGAGAAACTAACAGAGATGCAAGGAGAAATAGACAGTAATACTGTACTAGTAGGGGATGTCAACCTTGATCTCTCAGAATTAGATAAATCAAATCACAAAATAAATAAGAAAGAGGTTAGGGAGGTAAACAAAAGGCTAGAAAAGTTAGGTATGATAGATCTCTGGAGGAAATTGAATGGTGATAGAAGGGAGTATACTTTTTTCTCAGGGGTTCATGGAACTTATACAAAAATTGATCATGTGTTAGGGCATAAAAACCTCAAAATCAAATGCAGAAAAACAGAAATAGTAAATGCATCCTTCTCAGATCATGATGCAATAAAACTCACATGTAATATAAGCCAGGAGAAAACAGACCACAAGTTAATTGGAAATTAAATAATCTAATCCTGAAGAATGAATAGGTGAAAGAGCAAATTATAGACACAATCGAAAATTTCATCCAGGAGAATGACAATGAGACAACATACCAAAATTTGTGGGACACGGCTAAAGCGGTTATAAGGGGTAATTTTATATCTCTAGATGCTTACTTCCATAAAACAGAGAAAGAGAAGATCAATGAACTGGGCTTACAATTAAAAAAGCTAGAAAAAGACCACATTAAAAACCCTCAATTAAATACCAAATTGGAAATTCTGAAAATTAAAGGGGAGATCAATAAAATTGAAAATAAAAAAACTATCGAATTAATAAATAAAACTAAGAGCTGGTTTTATGAAAAAAACCAACAAAATAGATAAGCCTTTAGTTAATTTGATTAGAAAAAGGAAAGAGGAAAATCAAATTGTTAGTCTCAAAAATGATAAGGGAGAATTTTCCTCCAATGAAGAGGAAATTAGAGTAATAATTAGGAGTTACTTTGCCCAACTTTATGCCAGTAAGTTTGATAATCTAAATGAAATGGAGGAATATCTACAAAAATACAGATTGCCCGGGTTAACAGAAGAGGAAATAAATTATTTAAATAGCCCCATTTTGGAAAAAGAAATAGAACAAGCTATTAATCAACTCCCTAAGAAAAAATCTGCAAGGCCAGATGGATTTACATGTGAATTCTACCAAACATTCAAAGAACAATTAATCCCAATACTATATAAACTATTTGAAAAAAATAGGGAAAGAAGGTGTACTACCAAATTCCTTCTATAACACAGATGTGGTGCTGATAGCTAAACCAGGTAGGGAGAAAACTGAGAAAGAAAACTATAGACCCATTTCCCTAATGAATATTAATGCAAAAATTTTAAATAAGATTTTAGCAACGAGATTACAGAAAGTTATCCCCAGGATAATACACCATGACCAAGTAGGATTTATACCAGGAATGCAGGGCTGGTTCAATATTAGGAAAACTATTAGCATAATCAATTATATTAATAACCAAATCAACAAAAACCATATGATTGTCTCAATAGATGCAGAAAAAGCCTTTGATAAAATCCAACACCCATTCCTATTAAAACACTGGAGAGTATAGGAATAAATGGGCTTTTCCTTAAAATGATTAGTAGTATTTACTTAAAACCTTCAGCAACCATCATATGTAATGGAGTCAAACTAGAACCATTCCCAATAAGATCAGGAGTGAAACAAGGCTGCCCACTGTCACCATTATTATTTAATATTGTCTTAGAAATGTTAGCTTTGGCAGTAAGAGAAGAAAAAGAGATTAAAGGAATTAGAGTAGGTAATGAGGAAACCAAATTATCACTCTTTGCAGATGACATGATGATATACGTAGAGAACCCTAAAGACTCAACTAAAAAACTACTAGAAACAATTCCCAACTTTAGCAAAGTTGCAGGATACAAAATAAATCCACATAAAACAGCAGCACTTTTATATATTACCAACAAAGTTCAGCAGCAAGAGATACAAAAAGAAATTCCATTCAAAACAGTTGATAGTATAAGATATTTGGGAATTTATCTGCCAAGGAAAGTCAGGAACTATACAAACTAAACTACAAAACACTTTACACACAAATAAAGTTAGACCTAATCAATTGGAAAAACATCAAGTGCTCATGGGTAGGTCAAGCGAATATAATAAAAATGACAACACTATCCAAATTAATTTACTTATTTAGTGCCATACCAATCAAACCCCCAAGAAATTATTTTACAGATCTAGAAAAAATAGTAGCAAAGTTCATTTGGAAGAACAAAAGATCAAGGATTTCAAGGGGATTAATGAAAAAAAAAAAAAAGGCAGATGAAGGTGGTCTTGCTGTACCAGATCTAAAACTATATTATAAAGCAGCGGTCATCAAAACCATTTGGTACTGGCTAAGAAATAGAGCAGTCAATCAGTGGCACAGGATAGCTTATCAGGACAATCTAGGCAATAACCTTAACAATTTAGTGTTTGATAAACCCAAAGACCCCAGCTTTTGGGATAAGTACTCACTATTTGGCAAAAACTGCTGGGAAAATTGGAAACTAGTGTGGAAGAAATTAGGGCTTGACCCATACTTAACACCACATACCAAAATAAGATCTAAATGCGTTCAAGATCTAGATATAAAGAGTGATTTTGTAAGCAAGTTAGAGGAACGTAATATAGTTTACCTCTCAGACCTGTGGAGATGGAATAAATTTATGTTCAAAGAAGATCTGGAACTCCTAATTGAACACCAGATGGATAATTTTGATTATATTAAGTTAAAAAGTTTCTGTACAAATAAAACTAATGCAGACAAGATTAGGAGGGAAGCATCAAATTGGGAAATCATCTTAACATTTAATGGTTCTGATAAAGGCCTCATTTCCAAAATATATAGAGAATTGTCCCATATATATAAGAATTCAAGCCACTCTTCAATAGATAAGTGGTCAATTTTCAGATGATGAAATTAAAACCATCTCTAGTCAGATGAAAAGTTGCTCCAAATCACTATTGATCAGAGAAATGCAAATTAAGACAACTCTGAGGTACCACTACACACCTGTCAACTTGGCTAAAATGACAGGAAAAGATAACAATGAATGTTGGAGGGGATGTGGGAAAACTGGGGCACTAATACATTGTTGGTGGAACTGTGAACGGATCCCACCATTCTGGAGAGAAATTTGGAGCTACGCTCAAAAAGTTATCAAACTGTGAATACCCTTTGATCCAGCAGTGTTTCTATTGGGCCTATATCCCAAAGAGATCTTAGAGGAGGGAAAGGGACCCACATGTGCAAGAATGTTTGTGGCAGCCCTTTTTGTAGTGGCTAGAAACTGGAAACTGAAGGGATGCCCATCAATTGGAGAGTGGCTGAATAAATTATGGTATATGAATGTTATGGAATATTATTGCTCTGTAAGAAATGACCAGCAGGACGATTTCAGAGAGGCCTGGAGAGACTTACATGAACTGATGCTGAGTGAAACGAGCAGAACCAGGAGATCATTATGCACAGCAACAACAATATTACATGATGATCAATTCTGATGGACATGGCTTTCTGCAACAAAGAATTGTCTCAAACCAGTTCCAATTGTTCACTGAAGACAACCATATATACCCAGAGAGAGGGATATGAAATATGGACTGCAACATAACATTTTCATGCTCTCTATTGAAGTTTGCTTGCATTGTGTTTCCTTTCTCTGATTTTCTTTTTTTTCTTGTAGATAGGATTTTTCTTGCACAACTTGTCAGGTACTTTAACATTATTATATTAACATGTTATTAACATCTTGCCATCTATGGGAGGGGAGAGGACTGGGGGTAAAATTTGTAATGGAAAACTTTGTAAAATTCAATGCTGAGGTACTACCCATACATATGTTACACAAATAAAAAGCTTTAATTAAAAAAAAAGAAATGTTAAGCTCTGGCAGTAAGAGAAGAAAAAGAGATTAGAGGAATTAGAGTATGTAATGAAGAAACCAAATTATCACTCTTTGCAGATGACATGATGATATACTTAGAGAACCCTTAAGACTCAACTAAAAAACTACTAGAAACAATTCACAACTTTAGCAAAGTTGCAGGATACAAAATTAATCCACATAAATCATCAGCATTTTTATATATTACCAATAAAGTTCAGCAGCAAGAGATACAAAAAGAAATTTCATTCAAAATAACTGTTGATAGTATAAAATATTTGGGATTTTATCTGCCAAGGGAAAGTCAGGAAGTATATGAACTAAACTACAAAACACTTTCCACACAAATAAAATCAGACCTAGTCAATTGGAAAAACATAAAATGCTTGTGGGTAGGCTGAGCGAATATAATAAAAATGACAATACTACCCAAACTAATTTACTTATTTAGTGCCATACCAATCAAACTCCAAAGAAATTATCTTACAGATCTAGACAAAAGTAGTAGCAAAATTTATTTGGAAGAACAAAAGGTCAAGAGTTTCAAGGGAATTAATGAAAAAAAAGGCTGATGATGGTGGACTTGCTGTACCAGATCTAAAACTATATTACAAAGCAGCGGTCATCAAAACCATTTGGTACTGGCTAAGAAATAGAGCAGTCAATCAGTGGCACAGGATAGCTTATCAGGACAATCTAGGCAATAACCTTAACAATTTAGTGTTTGATAAACCCAAAGACCCCAGCTTTTGGGATAAGTACTCACTATTTGACAAAAACTGCTGGGAAAATTGGAAACTAGTGTGGAAGAAATTAGGGCTTGACCCATATCTAACACCACATACCAAGATAAGATCTAAATGGGTTCATGATCTGGATATAAAGAGTGATACTATAAGTAAATTAGAGGAATGTAATATAGTTTACCTCTCAGACCTATGGAGATGGAATACATTTATGTTCAAAGAAGAACTGGAACTCTTAATTGAAAACCAGATAGATAACTTTGACTATATTAAGTTAAAAAGTTTTTGTACAAACAAAACCAATGCAGTCAAGATTAGGAGGGAAGCAATAAATTGGGAAATCATCTTTACATTTAAGGGTTCTGATAAAGGTCTCATCTCTAAAATATATAGAGAATTGTCTCATATTTATAAAAATTCAAGCCATTCTCCAATCGATAAATGGTCAAAGGATATGAAAAGACAATTTTTAGAGGATGAAATTAAAACTATTTGGAGTCATATGAAAACGTGCTCCAAATCACTACTGATCAGAGAAATGCAAATTAAGACAACTCTGAGGTACCACTACACACCTGTCAGATTGGCTAAAATGATAGGAAAAGTTAATGATGAATGTTGGAGGGGATGTGGGAAAGCTGGGACACTGATGCATTGTTGGTGGAGCTGTGAATGGATACAGCCATTCTGAAGAACAATTTGGAGCTTCGCTCAAAAAGTTATCAAACTGTGCATACCCTTTGACCCAGCAGTGTTTCTATTGGATTTATATCCCAAAGAGATCTTAAAGGAAGGAAAGGGCCCCACATGTGCAAGAATGTTTGTGGCAGCCCTTTTTGTAGTGGCTAGAAACTGGAAACTGAATAGATGCCCTTCAATTGGAGAATGGCTGAATAAATTATGGTATAAGAATATTATGGAATATTATTGTTCTGAAAGAAACGACCGGCAGGATGGTTTCAGAGAGATCTGGAGAGACTTGAATGAACTGATGCTGAGTGAAATGAGCAGAACCAGGAGATCATTACACACAGCAACAACAATACTATATGACGATCAATTCTGATGGACATGGCTCTCTTCAACAATGAAATGTTTCAAACCATTTCCAATTGTTCACTAAAGAAAGCCATATACACCCAGAGAGAGGGATTTGAAATGTGGACCACAACATAACATTCTCATACTCTTGATCGATGTTTGCTTACATTGTGTTTCCTTTATCTGAGATGTCTTTCTTGTAGATATGATTTTTCTTGTACAACAATGCTAAGTTTGGAAATACGTATACACATATTCGATTTGTCAAGTATTTTAATATAATTAACATGTAGTGGATATCCTGCCATCTAGGGCAGGGGTGGGGAGTTGGGGGGAGAATTTGTAACAGAAAGCTATGTAAGGGTTAATGTTGAAGAATTACCCATACATAACGTTTTGCAAATAAAATTTAAAAAAAAAAGAAACTGCTTTAGTCGGCTAGAAGAGGAAATGGTGAGAGAAGGGATGAAAGAGGGCTGAGGCTGCAGTGACACCCTCAGTGATTGGCTGGTGTGCCATCCCTTTGTGTTCTTATTACTGTGAGGGCAATCATGAACAATCAGGTAAGTCTAGGTTGAATCTTACATTCTTACATGAGGTGGGGTAGGTAAGTGAAAAAACACTGGATATCTGTGTTTTCAGATCAGCTCCTTATTAATTGTGATCATGGGACACTCATTTAATTTTCTCCATGGTTGTTTCCTCATCTATAAAATGAGAAAATGTATTTCTTATATTATTATTATTATTGTTATTATTCTTGAGTTCACACATATACAGACCGTACCCTTGGTTAGGAAGAATAAGCAACGATGAAGATAAAAATCAGATCTATTTTAGCACCACCTGTCTGAATTGTACTAATAGAACTTGCTCCCAGTTTCTAATCCTTAAGAAGAATCCTGGTGACAGTTATAGGCATTCCTTAATAATGGGCAAGGGAAGGAATCTGCTGCCACATTCAGCAAACCTGTTCTCTGGAGGAAAGGAACAAAAAAAAGTAATTGTGGTGGGAGACAGCAAGTCTGGATTTTATTGCTATTACTTTGCATGGTAGGCAATGGTGCTGGCAAACAGCAAAGTAAAAATCTGAAATGAATTAAACTATTTCATGGGAAAAATGGATTCTTTGGAGTTGGCAGAGACTTGCAACATTATTTGTGGGTTTGTATGGCAAAAATATATCTTGGAAGTATAACAAATAAATACAATCTCCTCCCACTCAATGTTGTAAGTTGGGTCCATGAAAGCAGAGTAGGTGAAACATTACCTGGGACAGATAGCTTCCTAGGAATTATAAATATTGCAAGTGGAACAGTCAACAGACCGATGTTCATGGGAATTAATGATGTTGGGGCTCAAGCATCAGACTAGACCATCACCAATCAAATGATATGAAGCTTAGTTGGTTAGCTGAACAATTTTATAGCACAGTTTCTATATGTTATGGTAGAATTTAGTGATAATGTATTAGTGGCTAAAAAAGAAAACCTGAATGATATACTTTAGGAAATCATAAAGAAAAATTGCCCAGAAATATAGGAAGCCAGCCACAAAATACAGATCAAAGAACAGCAACTGAAACCTTTCAAACTCCAAGGTAAGTAAATCAGAATAACAAGACTGATTACTTCTTAAGAAGTCAAAGGAAAAAAAAATTAGCACCTCTGAATAATAATGTTTTGCTTGTGACTTTCCAACTCTGTTCCCTCCTAATCTCCCCCCCCATTCTTGTGCATTTCCTTGTGGAATTTATTGTATTTGTACAAAATACACACACACTCACACACATGTATGTTATAAAACCTCCTTTTTTGTTTGACTCAGATTAGAGTGAGGTTCATGAGATGTTCACTCTCCTACTGCTTTATCCATGTTTATATATTTTATTATTGTACTACTCTAACCATATGAAATACTATGGTATACTTTTCCCTTATTTTTTATTATGCCTCTTAAAATCAAGGACAGAACAAAACCATCATAAGGTTCTGTGTTTGTCTTCTTAAACTTCTATGCCTCAAAGATATTAGGATTCTGAATATACACTTGTGTTCTCTCTCTCTCTCTCTCTTTCTCTCTCTCTCTCTCTCTCTCTCTCTCTCTCTCTTTGGAATGCAAGTACTCCATCATTTAGCTTCTTTTCATTGCTCTAATATTTTAGATTTCTCTTGTTGTTTGTGTTTGCATTTCAAAAATTCTATTCAACTTAGATCTTTTTTATTAAAAAATGCTTGAATGTACTTTATTTTGTTAAAGATCCATTTCTTTAAATTCAGAAGTTTATACTCAAGTTTGCAGGATAAATTATACTTTGTGCTTTTTGAAATACTGCATTCCAGCATTTCCTTTTTTGTATAGTAGTTGCAGTATAATCTTGTGTAATCCTGACTAAGGCTCATTGGTATTTCAATTCTTTCTGGCTTCTTAGTGTATTATTTCTTTGATTTAGAAGCTTTAGATTTGGGCTACGATATTCTTTGTTGTATTCAATTTGTATTTTAGTTCTGACGGATAAAAGTCAAAAGTTTTGTTTTTGTTAAGTTTTACTTCTTGAAATATGATATCTAAGTTTTTTGTTTGGTCATGATTTTCATGGAATCTAATGATCCTTAAATTATTTTCCTTCAGCCTGTTTTCCTGGCTGGTTCTTTTTGGTTTTGAATATTAAGGCCTCTTTTCGGGCCCTTCAGCATGGGCTACTTGGGTGTTGATATCCACTGAGAGATGGCCCTTTCCTAAGGTGGCTCCAACAGACGTACTGGCTTAAAACATTTAGAGGGCTTTAAGGTCAACATGCATTGCTCAGTCCTGGCTCCTTATACATTTGACCTATCAGGTCATTTCAGTAGCACCTGAGATCAAAACATTGCATAACTCAGGGACAAATAGTATCACAAAGAGACTATTGTTAATTTGGTAGAAGGAAATAAGTTGGAATCATTGAAAGGAACAGTCTTCAACGTGATCCATCTCAGGTCCATTCATATTATTGATAAAGGATTAAAATGAACTCAAATAAAAAAAAGCAATGACAGAATAATAATAATGAAACAACACTAATGTGAAGAAATCAGTTAATTAGGGAATGAATAAACAGAGTTTTAGAGATTGGTTACTTTCTTTCTCTGTCTCCTCCCTCTACCAATTTTGATAGGGAAGAAGGTGTTCAAGGCCTGGGTTCCTGAATTAGGGACAATGATTACTGTCTAGGGAAAGGAGAAAGGAACCAAAAAAGGAATTAAGAAAACCCTATAGGCTTGACATACTTGCCTAGAGATGGCCTTCATCTCAGCAGGTAGCCAAATGGAAACTGACAAACTGACATACTTCTATCATGCAGCTGTGAATCTCAACCTTTTTGCTCTGGATGACGGAGAAATTTTATTTTCTTTTTAACTTGTTGACTTCATAAAAGTTTCTTTTCATTAACCAGGGTATCACATAATTGTCTATCTAGCCCTAGCACGATAGGGCAGATGACAAAAGGAGAGAATTCTTCTCTGTTCATACCCAGTCTGCAATTAATAAATTGGAAAAGTTAACTTTCTTTGGAGTTTCTGTATAGGATTCTGGAATTTTCCATAAAATTGTGGGCCTCAGTGGGAGTCTAACTGTATAGATGAAACTAATGTGCAGAGAGAGGAAGGTACTTGTCTAAGGTGACACAGTCTTTGCAGAGCCAGATTGGAACTGCTCTGTTGACGCCCTATTGACTGTTTGCTGAATCTATCCTGGTTCAGGCTAGGTAGGCAGTTTCTTAAAATGTATTGACACTTTTGATTAGTCAGGAAAGATTCCCTGCCAGTATCCAAGGTGATTAACTTGAGGACTCCTATAGTATTCTCTCTTGGGACTGTAATCTTTGAGGCATCTTGGGTGGGTGCTGCCCTTTTGCTAGCATGCAACAAAAGCCACATGGTGACATGGATACAATCCCAGCAGGGTGAGTTCCAAGACACATCTGGATTTATGTATAAGGGACTGCCTCACCGAACAGTCTAGCCACTTTACTACTCAAACCCAACATGCTATAAATGATTTAACATGCTGGCATAACCCACCGTGGAGGATTCTACAGAGAAAAAGTAGATTCCTGTTTAAGGCTGTTTGTGTTTTGAGAGTGATCTGGATTCTTACCTAGTTAGTCATGTTTCTTAGGATTTGGGACTAGTTAGATTAATTATCTGACTTCTTTTTCTATTTGAGTGCCACCAAAAAAGGACTTACCATCTTAACTATAAAAAATAAAGGTAATAAAGTCTACTTAATGAATTACGCGTTGAAAAATAGTGCCCCTGATGTAATCAAGTCATTTATTTTCCAGACGGAGACCAACTAATGAGAATTTCCTCCACATTCAGGTCAGATTGAAAGCAATAACTTTGATTGGTTCCATTATTTTCTAACCATGCCGTACTATGTCCACAGCTGGCCTTTCTTTATCTTCCTAAGAATTTGTCCATCTACACAATTTGAATTGAAGTCAGAAGACAAACAGAGATTAGGAAATCCAAAATCCAGTTTTAGATTCGATGTATTATCAGTGGAGGCCAGATTTTTCCAGTTTAGTCTGAGTTTTTAGAGCTTTGGCTTTATAGTCAGAGGATCTGTGTTCTAGTCTCATGACACTTACTAATTTTGGGATTTGTAAGCAAGTCACTTTGCCTTTCTAATGCTAGTATTTCTGGCCTCTATTTCATAATCAGTGAAGTGGAGATAATAACACATGTGCTGTGTACCTCACAATGATATTATAAGGAAAATGATTAATTTTCAAGCATGTTGGAAATATCCATGGCATCAGTAACTTATGTACAGTTACATTTGGGAGTAGAGATTTCTGTCAGCCATGTCATGCTTTTAATGACACAGAAGTAGCATGAAACCAGGGTCACAAACCACCTTTACTAGAGGTTCAGACAGGTGCTATCAATTGCATAAAATGACCTTAAACTGATAGCCAAGAAGTGGGAGGTTCTAAATCTTATTAGTAATTAGCAGAACACGTTCAGCTATAAGTTCACCTTTATTCATTACTCCTTTCTCCTGCTACTGTGTTCCTCTATGTTCATACCTAAACAAATTTTTAAAGAGAGTACACATTTTTAAAGTTACACATTTAATCCTCAAATTGAGACTTCAGTCCACAGGATTATTGGCTATCTCTAAAAAGTCAAATCTGGGCTATTCAATTACCCTGGCATAAGTAACCATGGCAAATTTTGTGCTGAGGTCTCTAAGTTGGCATGCTATTAAAGAAAACTTCATTTTCCCCATTAAAAAATGCCTTGTTACATACTAGTATCTCTGAACACAGGTATGTTTTCATGGAAAAGAATGATTTGAAAGTTAAAAAAAAAAGACCACCTCTAACACAATGGCCGAGTGATTTTAAGCCAATCATTCAATCTCTCATGCCCTTTAAGAGCAGAATAGCTGCCTCTCTACCTCTGTAAGAGTTTTCTCACCATAGTACACAGAAGTTCCCTACACTGATGAAATCACAAGTCCAGACCACCTCTTTCTCAAAACAAACAACTCCCCTTCCTCCATCCTAAAATAATGCTAATTACAGAGTAATTATAGAATTAAATAAGTAACCAGAAGATCTCAGAATAAAATTACATGTGAATTTTATGTCACTGCCTCTAACACAGAGGTTCATGAATTCTTAAGTTATGAACTGACCCAAAGCCCTATAACTTATGTCCATTAACAGAAAAGCCATGCTATTATGTTGTGGATTTTTAAGACATTTTTAGTATGAAATAATGAATGTTTTTATTTGATTCTGATTGAATTAATTATTGCAATGTGAAAAAAATTTGTTAATTGGGCCCATTTGACATGGGTTCATTTTATGCTAAGTCATGGCTATCTGGATATTTATCATTTATACTAGTTCTCCATATCTGTGAATCAAAAAAATTAAGATGCATTTGGGCTAGTGGTCAGGATAAAAATGTGCAAGAAAACTGGCCCATCTCTTTGAGTTGGTTCTTGGTGACCACTCATTGTCAATTACTTTCATGGGAAATGGACCTGGACTTCCTTAAACCAGAAGGTAACACATTAACAACAACTTACATTAACACAGTAGTTGATTCATCTCTCATCCAATTGGTTATTGGGGGGGGGGGGGAAGGGGAGGAAAAGGGGGCCAAATACCTAGATATTCAAATGATCACTTTCTCAGTCAATACTTCAAAGAGTTAATTTTATTCCATAGATTTGTGTGGTCAATACTAAGCCTAATGCTTTGTTAGTAAAGCAACAACTGTCTTCTAGAGTTTAGTATACCCTCCAGTCAGTAGATCTGTAGTCAATCAGCTTCTTATTTACATTGGCCAGCAAGGAATATTTATCTAATCCTTCCTTTTCTCTGCAATTTCCTAATTTCCTCTTCCCCCCACACACACTTTCTAGTCCCAAAGAGAAATCCATATCAGCTCCTTATTATTCTTCAGAAAACTTGCATTAGATAATCCAATTAAAAACCATCATCATAAATGTTTCAAATAAGCCAAAATTGCCTCACCAATTCATTTATTCAACCATCCAACTCATTAACAATGCAGAGAGCAATGTTCACAGAAAGAACCATATGCCTCCAGCTGAATTAGTGTATTAAAATCACTCAGTCTAGTACCTAAACTGCAACTTGCAATATTTACATAGTATGCCAATAGAATATTTTTAATGTTAACTAAAAAACCAAGAAAATGGCCTGCTGGTAAAGCCTTGTATGAAGGATTCATAAGGATAACGATCATTTGTCTTCACTCTGTAATTCCCATCTCAATATATTCTGACATCCTGAATCTTGTTCTGGCTTCTTTTTGCTAAGGTTCCATCTCTTTTTAGCTGGGCAAAATTTAAACACACAATTATAACAAACAGATGGTACCTGCCTGCTTTTTGGATTTTATTAAGGCACAGTATTAATCATGGTAATTGGGTAGGAATTTTAAGGTTATAAAACTACAGCATGTCTAATGAGCGAACTCCACATAGGAGGAGCCCAGGCTTTTAATCTAATAATGTCAGTTTTATGGATTATGACGGGAGTTTTATGAAGTGTGATATGAAATACTGTGGATTCATGGCTCTCGCTGGATTAATTTGGAAAACTAGTTTTCCTGGTTCTAAGCCCAAAAACAATTATTCCTTATATTTCTCTCCCTTGCACAGTTACCAAGCCCTGGGCCAGAAAAATGGTACAGCTACTCCCTCCCCGACCCCTAAATCTCTTCCCTATTCCTTATTTTCAGGTTGATTTGCCTTTCAGAAAGATGTATCTACCTGCAGGCTTGTTCTTTGGCACAGACATATCTCCAGTGAGATGTAAAGCAATAGCTTGTAAGTGGTACAGGCCGGCAGGCTGCTGCACTGATATACTCCACACAGGTCTCCGTTTGACCTGAAGTCTTAAGTCTTCAGTTTAAGCAGGTAAGGTATCATCCAAGACCAGGTGATGTCTGTCTTCAATTGGACTGAACTCAGGACAAAAAAGGCCAGGCTCATTCTGACAGACATTCTATCTTGCAGGGAAGCCTGCAGTGTTCACTGTTTGGGGGTGTGGGCTGAGATGAATATGATTCATTCCCCCTGGAGACATGTGAGAGTCATCTTCCCGCAGGTCTCTGCAGCTGTACTACCTTTGGCCTTTCTGGCAATTACATTTGTGGTCTGAACCAATCTCTGCATATGGAAGACTTGAAGTAGTTTCCTTTCACTATCTATCTTCAGGATGCAGATTTAACCATGTTCACCATCTGGAAGTTCAAAATGGCAAATCGGGTTTGGATCTCTACTTACCCAATTATTGGTGATGGAATTCAAATGGTTTCAATTTCCTCTCAATATCAGTCCGAGATATCAATCAGAACAGGGGTGGACAGCATTGCTCTGCAGGGTTTAGGATATTCAGAAAAACCCAGCACAGAGCTTTGCCTCCTTACTCCATCACCTCCTGAGCCAGGAGCAATGTCTCCAAAGGTTGAAGCCATAGAGATGAAAGCTGAATGCTGAATGATTAAACTTGTCTACAGATAGGCCAAATGAAAAATAATCTGTTTTGGAGTCACATATTTTGGAATTGGAAAGGTCCTTAATTGTCCTCTTAGTCCAAGTCACATGCCAAAAAAAATTAAATAAAATAAAAAAGAAGAAGAATATATAAACCCAGCCTTCAGTCTTTGCTTGAGAACTTCCAGTGAGATGGAGGGAATCTATCACTTTCTTAGACAGCTCATTCCATTTGGGTTTCACTCCAACTACGTGAAAATTTTTCTTTATATCAGGCCTAAACTTATCTCTTTCAAACTCCCACCTATTTATTCTAGTTCTACCTTTTGCCAAGTAGAAGAGTCTACTACATAATTACAAGATCATGAAGACAATAAGGCAGCAAAATAGCTAGTATTATCCTTGGGACAAATCTCAAAACATGCTGCCTCAACTTCTTTATATATAAAATAGGTATTTAAAAGCACTTACCTAAAGATTACTGTGAGGATCAAATGAAATAATATATATGTATATGTGTGTATATACATATATGTGTATATACACTAAGCACTATATAGATATGTCTATGTATATATCTATACATATCTATGTTACTTTATAAACCTTAAAAGGCCTATATAAATGTTAAGCATTTGATGATAATGTCTTCCAAGACTCTTCTACTGCAGGATGATATTCTCACTTCCTTCATATGGTATGGATTCAAGCCATAGATTTAAAGGATAATAACTGAAATCTGCCACTTTACTATTTTTAATGGTTTTAGGCAAGTCCTTTTGCCTCAGTTTCCTCACCTGCAGAATAAGTGGAATTGACCTAGCTGACTTTTTAAACTCTGAGCTTATCATCCTAATGGAGAATTGTGTCAGAGCATAAAGAAAAAAAAAATAGCAGCTCATTTCAAGCCTGGGGATTCAGGCTTGAAGAAGATGCTTGAGCCAGGGCCTTTCTAGAATGCTACCATGCCAAGTTTGGCTAGATCACAGATCTAGTTTGTGGTACCCAAAGGAAACAAACATAGCCAGCTAACCTCAAAGCAGTTCTCTTTCTTCTTCCAAAATGAAGAACTTTACTCAAGAAAAAATTACCCCCAGTTCTTCCTACTCACTCTAAATCCAAACTTCAAAAAAGGTCAGTCATACCACAAGACATTACTATTGCTGAGAGATAGGAAGGATTAACCGAAAAAGTCCAATTTGATTTTAATGTGCCTCTAGTTACTTGTGTACCATGAAAACCCTGCCTCCCACCATGAAAAACTGGCTATGATTTCACCATCTGGTTTTAGTTTGAAAAATACTTATAGATGGAGTATTTCCTGAGAGTTACTATAGGCAAAGTAAAAAAAAAATTCCAATAAATAACAATGGTGAATCCACTTAACTTGACTCTTGTTACCCATTTAATCTCATTCATTTTGTGACTCTCTGCTTATAGGAAGCTTTAATCTCTCTCTCCCAGGAACATGCAAAGAAAAATACCAGGCAGGAATGTTTTCTTTTAAATTCGCTTCCCTTCTGCAGTAGCTGAGGACATATGTATGCAAGACAGCAAAAATAAGGACACCTTGTCAAGGGTCTTGGAGATGGAATTCATGTTCTGAGTTGCAGTGGGATTAGATGATGCCTGAGAGGTTTTCCAACAGGGACATATTGTGGCTCGTAGAAAGTCGTGAGAACTTCCAGGACACCTGATGAAAAGAAGCTGCAGACTTAAGGCCTCCTCTTTTTATTTAAGAGCTGATCAGTCAGGTTTGAGCATTAGGCATCCTTTCTCTCTGGCTCCATGCGCTTTGACCATGTAAATGAAAAATTATGAAAAGGAAGCCCTTTTTAAGCAACTGAAAAAAAACCAGTGAAGGGTCCAGAGAAGAGATAATAAAACCTATCTCCTTCCTTACTATAGAGGTACGAAACTATTGGGGCAGAATACTGCCTACTGTTATTAAATGTTTTTTACTTAGTTTGTTTTCTTTATTACCAAGAAAGGCTGTCTTGGGCTGGAAAGTTCCAGAAATGAGTATTCTTTAAAGATATATTTACATAATTGTCATATATATATATTTTAAATTTTATTTTATTTGCAAAACATATGTATGGGTAATTCTTCAACATTAACCCTTACATAGCTTTCTGTTACAAATTTTTCCCCCCAACTCCCCACCCCTCCCCTAGATAGCAGGATATCCACTACATGTTAATTATGTTAAAATACTTGACAAATCGAATATATGTATACATATTTCCAAACTTATCATTGTTGTGCAAGAAAAATCTTATCTACATGAAAGACATATCAGATAAAGGAAACGCAATGTAAGCAAACATCAATCGAGAGTATGAGAATGTTATGTTGTGGTCCACATTTCACATCCCTCTCTCTGGGTGTATATGGCTTTCTTCAGTGAACAATTGGAAGTGGTTTGAAACATTTCATTGTTGCAGAGAGCCATGTCCATCAGAATTGATCATCATATAGTACTGTTGTTGCCGTGTATAATGATCTCCTGGTTCTGCTCAATTCACTCAGCATCAGTTCATGCAAGTCTCTCCAGGCCTCTCTGAAATCATTTTGTTGGTCGTTTCTTACAGAACAATAATATTCCATAATATTCATATACCATAATGGAGAATTCAGCCATTCTCCAATTAAAGGGCATCTATTCAGTTTCCAGTTTCTAGCCACTACAAAAAGGGCTGCCACAAACATTCTTGCAAATGTGGGGCCCTTTCCTTCCTTTATGATTTCTTTGGGATATAAGCCCAATAGAAATGTAATTTATATTTAAAAAAAATTTAATCTAAAATAAAAAAAATCACTGCATTTCTAATTGTTCAACTTCTATCTGTCCTCTATTAACATAAGTAACTAAGTTGTTTAGGCAAAATGAACATCACTTGGAATACCTTATTTTTGATGCTATTATCCAGACAAATAATTTGTGAGGCTAACAGTCTGAGATTGGAAACAGTTCTGGTTTGGGCACATCCAGGTGCTTAGAATCTAATACTCTGTTTCCCCTTATGTTTAAATCCAGTTTGCTATAAAACTGGTCAGGAATCCATATCTTCCTATGAATATATATGCAGTTAGTAAGGTAAGGGAACCCCGTTTTGTAGAGGTAAAACACCTGTAGAGACTGAGACCCAAATGAAATAAACAAATGTAACATGCCTGGACAGATGCCAGCAAATGGCCTCTAGGGCTGCAGTCATTTCTGTTTTTCCATAGATATATTATTTGTAGCAAGGCCTTAGTTCTAGATTGGGCCCCCACCGTTGGCCTGCTGTTTAGGGTTGCCTTTCCTAATTCTACAAGCAGGAAACAAACAACCAAAAAGCTATGGGCCTCATTTCAAAGCAAAAGGGGAAAGAGTTTTGGTTTATCTGCTGTTTTGGATTACAAATGTCACTATTTTCCACCACTATTCCTGGTAATTGAGAGTTTACTGTTTATTATATGTGATGTTAGTTTTAGGAGTCCCTCCCACAGAGACTATGGTTACTGTTACTATATCTTTAAGAGGAAATATGATCTTGGGGACAGGCTGTTTAATTGTCATCTGGAGATAGTTAACTGTCATGGCTGAAAGAGTGTGTGATGCACAAAGAGAAAGCATAAGAGAAGTTCTTTCCTAAAAGACTATGTTAACTGTTAAGAAGAAAGAATCTAGAGAGACATATCTTCAACCTGTGGAGAAAATGTCCTAAAAATAATTTCTAGAAGACTTCAATTTCCATCCTTGGATTAAAGAATGATGGTACCAAGGTTATTAGTGTCTGTGAAGAAGTTAAGTTGCAATTGAAAACTACAAGTGACTTTGGATATGATTTTTCACATAGCTGATACATTGTTGAAATATTTAAATATGTCCTTGGATTATATGTTATATTGTTGATAAACTGTATAATTGGCATTATTAGCAAGATTAGAGGCTTCACATATTTAACATATATTGAATTACTTGCTGTCTAGGGGAGGGGGTAGGAGAAAGGGAGGTAGAAAAATCTGAAACACAAGGTTTTGCAAGGGTGAATGTTGAAAATTATCTTTGCATGTATTTTGAAAATAAAAAAACCTATTTTTTTTTTAAATTTTTATTTTATTTGAATAACATATGTGTGGGTAATTCTTCAACAATAACCCTTACATAGTTTTCCGTTACAAATTTTTCCCCCCAACTCCCCACCCCTCCCCCTAGATGGCAGGATATCCACTACATGTTAATTATGTTAAAATATTGGCAAATCGAATATATGTATACATATTTCCAAACTTATCATTGGTGTGCAAGAAAAATCTTATCTACACGAACGATATATCAGATAAAGGAAACACAATGTAAGCAAACATCAATCAAGGAGTATGAGAATGTTATGTTGTGGTCCACATTTCGCATCCCTCTCTCTGGGTGTATATGGCTCTCTTCAGTGAACAATTGGAGGTGGAAAAAAACCTATTTTTTAAAAAAGAGATTAGAGGGCTTCATATTAAGAGAAAGAAAGGGAAAGAAAGATATATGTGTATATATAGAGAGAAAGAAAGAGAATAAAACAGAATATATATGTATATATATACATACATATATATGTATGTATATATATACATACATATATATGTATGTATATATATACATACATATATATGTATATATAGAAAGAGAGAGAATAAAAGAGAGAAAGAGAGAGAGGGGAAGTGAAGGTTTATGGTAAAGAGAATTACTTTTATGAAGTAGAATAGGGAATTCAGAACTAACTAATGACAGTCATTATGCATTTCTATCAGTTTATGTTAACCTATCAAGACAGACCCCTTGAGTGCTTCAGAACCCAAGGAAGAAAATTATTATGGAAATAGAGCAGTAGCCTTTAGAAAGGGGTCAAGGAATTGTCAACCAGTGTAAAGCTTTACAAAGCCTACTACATAGAACATGTGAATCATTATTTTAAAAATCTAAGTCACACATGGGGTTACTGTCTCTAAACCCTGCTACGTATACATTTATTTAAGTTTCACAAAATGATAGATACTCTATATAATATATATTGAAAAAAACTTTTCCTTCAGACTTTTCTCCATAAAGTTCATTACCATAATTTTTTCATCTTAAAGACTTAAACTGTCCTTGTCAATACTTAATATTATTTGACATTTCACCAATAGATCTCTTCTCCTCTCCCCATATTACTTAGATCTGGCTTCTGTCACTGTCTTGTTCTTACCCTTCCCTTCCCCCCACACCTCTCCCCTCACCCAAATCTCACATAATGAGGTGACTTTCTCCTTGCTGAGGAGAAAATCCTTTCTCCTATGTGCACAAGTGATCTCCTTCCATCTTGCTTTCTCTGCTAGATTGCTCTATCATTCCCACACTATCATTTATCTTCAGTATCTCTCTGTCTACTGGCTACTTCTCTACTACCTAGAAATATGCTCATTTTTTCCCCCCTATTCTCAAAATACCCTTGACCCACCTATCTTTACTAGCTACCATGCAATAGCTCTTTTCTGTTTTGTGGCTAAACATCTTGAAAAGACCATCTACAATAAGTGCCTTCACCTCCTTTCCTTTCTCTGTCTCTGTCTCTCTCTGTCTCTGTCTCTCTCCCCCCAAGGCAACTGGGGTTAAGTGACCTGCTCAGAGTCACACAACTAGTAAGTGTTAAGTGTCTGAGGCCACATTTGAATTCAGGTTTTTCTGGCTCCAGGGCCAGTGCTCTATCCACTGGGTCATCTCATTTCTTCTTATCTTTCTCTAGTCTGGCTTTGGACCTCATCATTCCTCATCAAACTGTTCTCTTCAAAGTTGATAATTATTTCTAAGTCACCAAATATAATGGGCTTTTTTCAGTCTATACCCTTCTTGACCCCTCTGCAGCCTTGGACATTTTCCTATTAATATTCCATTCTCACTAGGTTTCCATACCCTACTCCCTCCTGGTTCTCCTCTTCTCTGATTGCCACTTCTCAATTTCCTTTGCCGGTTCTTCATCCAGGTCATGCCTATTAACCATGGGTGTCCACATGGGATCTTTTCTCCCTCTCTATTTCTTTTGGTGACCTTGATTCTCCCTGCCAAACTCTAACTTTCATCTCTGTCTCTCCACTTCTCTCAAGGCCCAGATAAAAAAACACATCTTCTATAGGACACCTTTCCCAATTCTCTTATCTCTAACGATTATCTCCAATTTATTCTCTGTATAGCTTGTTTGTATATATCTGTTTATACATATTATCTCCCCATTAGCCTGTGAAATCCTGGAGAGCAAGGAGTAATGTCTTGTCTTTCTTGGTACAGTGCCTGACACATTATAGGCACTGAATACATATTTATTGAGGACCATTACATTAAATTTATATAATAATAATAACTTACTGGTTGTGAGCTATTTAGATAATTTAAATTTTCAAAATTTAATTTAATTAATTAAACAATCATTTAAATTAAATGATTTATGTAACATAAATCATTTATAGAATGATATTAGCTTACAGATTGTGAAGTTTAATGAGGACGAGAGGAAAGAGGTTATTAGTCCCATGTTACAGATTAGGGATCTGAGGCTCAGAAAGGGGAAGTGATTTGTTCAGTTACCCAGCTATTGAGCAGCAGGAGTAGTACTCAAGTCAAGATATTCTGATTCCAGGCCCCTTGTCCTGTTTCTAAAGGACTAAAAAAATATCATTTTAAGTTTGTAATTTCTGGTACTATATTAGATACTACATTATTGCTCTCCTCACATGAGTTTCTCTGGGGAAATATTCAGATGTCCCCACTTCTGCTTCATTTTCTAAGAAGCCATTATTGCCCTTTTTGACCATTCAGTAGTTACCTGCAAAACAGGTAGTGAATAGTTGGAATACTGGGGGATTCTAGGTGGCCTGTGGGACAGCTAGAGGTAGAAATCCCCTCCACCCTCCACCCCCACCACCAT
Source organism: Myrmecobius fasciatus (assembly GCA_023553655.1). Taxonomy (NCBI): domain Eukaryota; kingdom Metazoa; phylum Chordata; class Mammalia; order Dasyuromorphia; family Myrmecobiidae; genus Myrmecobius; species Myrmecobius fasciatus. Next base: position 54,147 of record JAJPUD010002620.1, read on the forward strand.
AGACTTTGATAGAATGAAGAGATATCGACAAGGGAACTTAAAAAGTTTTTGACTTCTAGATTGGCTTCATAATCATTTCCATACTGTGGGAAACTGGAGACAATTATACTTTTAAACATCTTCCTTTGAAGCTTCATCATGGTATGGATGTGACCTTGGGTTCTTGAAGGCTGTGCCAGCAGAGTATCATCTCTGGCAGGCCCTACAAAACTGAGAAGGTTGGATTTCTCCAACCTAGGGCCTAGCACCAGACTGTCTATCATTCCCAAACCAGCCTTACTGATTACAGAAAGGTCCATCACCATAAAATTAGCTAATGGCAAACTCTTTTGATCACTGTAGACTGAAACATCATCTACTGAGAACTAGAGGTGGGGGGGTCAATGGAAGGAATATCCACCCCACTGAAACCACATATCCTTGAAGTATTAAACAAGTATGCAGGACCATTTTAACCATACCTGGTAAAATTATTTTTGTGTGTCCCTGTGAGTGAGATCAACAAGCACTGTTTGAACCCCAACTAGGAAGAAATTTTAACTGCAGAGACTTAGAAAATAAAGATAATGTGACCCTGATCCTTAAAAGCTTGTACAGTGTCACTAAAATTTGGTGTTAGTAGTAATAGTCAACATTTCTGTAGTGTTTTAAAGTTTATACATTTTTTTTTCATAATAATATATTGTGGTAGTTAGTATAGGTCTTATCACACCCATTTATAGATAGGGAAACTAAGGCTACAGGAGGTCAATTAACAAAGTGATATGGCTAGTAAATGTTAATGCCTGGGACTTGAACTCACTTCGTGACTACATGTTTTCCTTTTCCATCTTTCTGTCACATTAAACTTCCATAAGAGAGTCAGGGCTGAGACAGATAAGGCCAATGTATTATGGTTTGCCAATCTGTTTTTCTCATGTTGACTCAGCTATGGAATAAACTGATCTTTTAAAAAAATCATCTCTTTTTGACAAAAAAAAGTCTCTTTTTTCCTTTCTTTGATCTTTTTCATTTCCTTCCTCGTCTTGAATGACTGAAATTCATCCTAAGACACATTTTGGACACTGAGCTTACTCCTCAATATCAAATGCAACAGTGAAAGGATTTAGAAGTGTGACTCCAATTAAAGTTAATGGGAATCGTGTGGTTAATCCCTTGTGCAATGCTTTGAAACCATACCCCTTAGCAATACATATGTACTGGTTTCAATTTTTTCACCTCAAACACCTTGATGTGAAAACATACTTATGGTTCCGAGGAACATTTGTTTTTCACTTCAAGTAAGGAAAATACTATACCTTGTTACAGATCATATTAGGATAGAATCAAGAGAAAACTGAAAACAACTTTCTTTCACATACGTTTTAACTGTACAAAGAAAATTTATACATATAGGAGGAATACTCCTACCCAATATGTCTATTTGATTTTGTGAAAATAGGATGTTAGATGCATTACTGGGGGCAGTTAGTCCCTCTAAAACAATATTCATATAAAGGCAATAAGGAAAAAGTTAGCAGATTAATAATGCTTGAGGAAACCAGATCAGATCATCACTGACTAGCACAGGGACCTTTGGGACAATATAGTCCAAATACCTTGTATAATCAGTGAGAAACTGAGGCCTGAAGAAATTAAACGACTTGCTAATAGTCATACCACTAGGGTTGCAATCACATAGCCTCTTCAGTGATTAGTCAAGTGGCATTTATTACAGTGGTGTTTCTCAACTTCACACTAGGCTTTGGTTGTCATGTAAAACAGTTCTAATGAAATTATATTGGTATAAAAGAGATAAGATGGAGAAATCCCTGCTGTAGCCTATTGTTATCATATAAGTTTTATATTTTGATATGGTATTTTAGAAGTGAGAGATTAAGACATCCTCACTGAGATGTAATCATCTAAGAGCTGACCCTTTGTAACTGCTATGTTAAAATTTCTGTATAGAGTCTTTCCTTGACTTTTTTGATGCAATGTATGACAAACTGGGTTTATATTCCCTATAAAACATTTTTGCAGAAGGATTGATCTTGTAAAAGCTAGGACAGTAGAAAATAAAGAAAATAAAACATTCTCTTTTTCTCTCTTTAATATTCATATCCGTCTAACATTGTGGAGGAATTATACTTTTTTTAGCCCCTCCAAAACAAAATCTTTCTGGAGAGATGAGTGTTTTAGGACCAAAATTTCTTTTAGTCTTAACCATTCTGGGTGAACAGTTTCCTAAAATTACGAGTATAGTCCTTGCTTTCTTTAAAAACAATTCATTTCTATAGTGTGCTTGAAGATTTATAAGTATTTTCTCACAACTGCCTTGTAACATCAGTAGTACATGTATCACTCTCCCCATTGTAAAGATAGGAAAACTATTTAATAGAGTGGAAAGAGCATTGGTTCTATAGGTAGAAAACCTGGATTCAAATCTTTCTTCTGACTCTTGTTATCTGTATGATCTACAAAATGAAGAGATTGGTTTATATCAGTATTCCTTTTTATATCATTGACCCCTTCTCAGAACAATGTTTTAAAATGCATAAAATAAAATACATATGATTTCAAAGAAACCAGTTATGTTGAAATCTACTTATCAAAAAATTTTTAAATTGTGATAAAACTACATCTAACATATAACTATAGTCCATAAGTATAGTAATTTCCAAGTAGTGGCGACAAGACATAATATTTTGAGATATTGACTACAATAATATAAAATGAAACTCTGTGATTTCTATCAGTGACAAAGTTAGAGGCACTGTTAATGCTATTGTGACTTGTTGCTTACATTCATAACTGAAGAAAATGTTAAATTTCAGTTAGAGGTTAGTGAAAATAAAGATGTATTTTCCCCTTGTCTATCCACTGATCTCTTGATGTTATACGGACTCTCAGGTAAAGCACTTCTAGAAGTCTCTTTCAGCTTTAGATCTAATGATCACATTCCTGACCAAGTCATACAATTGGTTAATAAATGTTAGAACCAAGATTCTAACCTCAGGTCTCAAGATTCCAACTCTAATACTTTCCACGATACCTCACAGCCTTCTACTTTGGCTATACTGAATATAATTTGACTTTTGTTCTTTTTCTGAAGTGTCAAGATCTTCAGTATTAATGCCAATTATTTTCCCATAAGTCTGTATGTTGATGCCTTCAGATGATGTTGAGGTGCGGGGGGGGGAGGGGAGAGAAGGTTATCTACCTATTTACCCTACTATTGTTAAATTGGTTCTGCATAGACATTTTTTCCTTTAATTTTAATCTCAGTTTCTAGTTTTTCTGCCTCCTCTTAGGCAAGTGTATTTTCTGGGAAGAGCCCTTTAACTGCCTTCAATTTGTTGCTTCTAATCTACGATAGACTTGAGGATATGATCACTAAATTTTTAAAGAGTAAGATAAGTCAGTTCAAAATGAGGATCCAAGGGGTTCTTCTCTGAGGAAAGCACATAAGGTTCAGCATGTGGGCTTCATGATCTCTATTTTGGATGTTTTTGCTTATTTGAAGAGTGTTGTCAATAAGTAAGGATGCTCAGTAATGGAGAGAGATATGGTGGAGGTCAAAGGAATGTAGGATTTAGAACTCTGAACCTCCTCTGAGAAAATATATCTAAATTTGTCTAATTTATCCAAGATCATAGAGTTGGTAAGTAGTAGAGCTGAGACTCTCAAGCCAGGGTTTGAAAAACAATTCAACCATCACAATATGGCACAATTCCATCATATCAACTTCTCAATAGAAGATATTGGAAGAATCAAAGACAAGGACAGGCTAAATTCTATATCTGTGTCTGAGTATAGTCACATATAATTTTTAAGTCACCTTGAAATCAAGGACCTGTGATCTCTGTGTGAGTAACTTAATGCCTTTGAATCTTAGATAGTCTCTGTGAGTTACAGTAGTTAAAAAAAAAGTGTCACCTATTGCTAATCTAGTGATGACCCTCTCTGGAGTTAAATTCCACAGAAGCCTATCTAGTGACAGTTTTTGTTTCAATGATGTAGATTTTGAGAACAGAGTTAGTCACCCTCCCATGCTATGACGAAACATTAATGGATGCTGCATATTATCATATGCTATTGTTAATGCTTTTTGTTGGCTTTGCAACTGAATTCTCTGCCTTTTAGTATAAAAGTTAGCAAGAATATGTTAAACACTGTACAAAATAGCCAATAATTACACTCGAATACTATATTATACTCTAAAACATGCTCCCATAGTTCTTACTTGGTGGCTGGGACGCGGCTGGGAGATGCCTTGCTTAGAAGTACCCAAAATCTGATATAAAGTCCACTTCCTATGAGGTGGTTATTTTCAACGACACTTCTCATTTCTGCAATGTTTTAAGATTTACAAAGATCTGTCAGAAATTCCTGAGGCAGGTGATGCAACTGTTACCATGATTCCCATTTTTTTAAAATGAGGAGAATAAAATTTAGGGAGATGGCGTAACATTCTCACAGCCACAGCATAAAGATTGTAAGTGGGATATGGTGTCCAGAATTCTACCACTACACAATGCTTGTTTGAGAGCAGGACTTAAGAATATCACACTCATAAGATACTGACAGATATAGAAAATTGGAAAATGATAGAGCATTAAACTTGGGAAAAGCCTCAAGAAGCCATTCTCATAATCTTAATAGACAGCTGGCCACTTCCCATACTTGTGGAGTCCACGGTCTCACTTCTAAGATTCTTCCTGATGCAATTCGGGCTTACTTCCTCAATTTCCTCTTTAGTGACTTTAGTGAACAGCTGTTCCCCATGTTCCATGCACATGCTTTCCATCAGACACAGATATGGAGATACTGACCCACTTTTTAAAGTCACATATTTTAATTTTCTACAATAGTTGTAATGAATATGTACCTCTATATCCATATTCTCCTGCTCAGGTCCTATTCTTTGTGGCCAATATCTTGCATCTATGACGAGGTTATAGTCCAGGTTAGTAATTTTTAACCATGGAAGGAGTGAAACTAACTCAGAGCAAAAATCAAATACAAAATGAACTGATTAGCACCATAGTGCTAGTCTTCCACAAACACAACCATTCATTCATTAACACCTAATTAAAGGTATTTTGAACAGCTAAGCTCTGTGGCTCTGTGGGAACCCAGAAAAATAAGTGAGATATAGTCTCTGCCCTCATAGGACTTATATTCTAGGGGCAATAGGGGAGATTATTATGTGTGGCCAAGAAAGTCTTAGATTTTGGGAGTCAAAAGGCTTGGGTCCAGTTCTTAAATTCTGATGCTTTATACCTATTCAACCTAGGACAAGGCATTTTGTCTTAATGAACTTTTATTTCTTCCTTTGTAAAATTCAGATAATAAAACTTTTTGCTATCTATTTCACAGTAGTGGGAGTAAAGAAATTTGTCAATCTTGAAGCAACATGGAAATGTGTCATTATCATGACATGCACCTGAATATTCTTCATTTGCCAAATACTTTGTTGAGATCCTTCTACAAACTAAGCATTCCTTTATAGAGGGCTTACAATCTTCCTAGTAATTCTATTTTCTATCAGCAACTGTGTATGGCTACTTTAGTGCAAAACTTCTTAAACTGTGGGTCATGATCCAGTTACATAATTGAATGTGGGAGTCGTGAAAAATTTGGCAACAGTAAAAGGTATCAAATATTCAGTCAAGATTTAATTCTTTATGTAAAAATTAATCAAGCAGATCCCTCTCTTTAGTATGTAAATTTGTTTTCTTCTTTAATAAATGATAAAATTATATGTAGAACAAGGAATTGATTTAAAATAAATTTCTCTATGCTTTATTACCACCAGTAAATGTTAGATTTTAATGGCTATTTTATATATCTATATTTAATGATTTCTCAGGAGAAAAGGGGTCACAAGTAGAAAAAGATGAAGTCCTGCTCTAGGGAACAAGGTGGGGAAAAGGAGAAGCAAGGTGGAGCATAAGATGATCATATGAAATCATAAAACTAGGAATACTGACTCGACTTGAAACTCAACACCTTCCTCACTCACTCTCAGTTAACTCTTCCCTCTGATTGGAGGGTGGAGTACTAAATTCCTCCCCAAAATATCCTTTATAGAGGTTCATAAACTTCCTGGTAACTTAATTTTCTATCAGCAGCTCTGCCTGACATCTATTTTTCCCCCTCCCCCAGATTTCTTTTGTGTGTTGCACTCCCCAACACTTAGCACAGTGTCTGGCACATAGTAGGAACTTGGTAAATGCTTACTAAATTGAAGTTCTCAGCATTCTCTTTCAATGATTCTAATATTCTAAATAATTCCAATTCTAACTTCTCCTCTTAGAACCCATTTCATAAATAAATCAATATTTTGATTGTTGAGTCCTAGAAACTGCTCAGGTCCTTTGTACACAGTGTTCTGGACTTTTTTTTTTTCTTTTTGAGGAGGGAAGACTGAGTCTTCCTTTCTTGTTCAGACTGGAAATGAAGAGGTCATTCATATGCTCCATCTTGATTGACAGGGAAGCTCTGACCTGCTCCATTTCCAATCTGGGGTGTTGGGCTATTTCTACTCTCCTTAACTAGTCAGATGGCTGCCTGTTCCTAGGGGCTCACCATATTGGTAGGACTTAGTATAGATACTCAGCTTTAGCCTTATTGATGCTGAAAGCCCCTGAGCTCAGTTGATCTACCTATCTCAGCCTCTCAGGTAGCAGAGATTCCAAGTAGGCACCACCATGCCCCACTGGATCCTATGTTTTCAAGACTGACTAGCATTGAATATACATAACAAATTGTTACATCAATAATCTTATTTTAAGTCTAATGAAAATATAATGGCCTCTCAGTTCCACCTGATTCTCTCCCGTGCTTTTTGAGGAAGTAAGTATATATTAGGTGAAAAATGATGAGTGCAATTACAATTGTTCTGAGCCTCCAGTTAGGCAAATTCATATTATTTAGGGCAGAAGTTTGTTTTTCTGTTTAATTTACATTTTTATTTATCTTTCATTAATTCCCTGGCCTTGGTGTGGTTGAGGCAAAATTCAAATTACCGAACATATTTGGAGAAAGAAACAAAGTAGTAAATTGTAGTATCTGCAGAAAAATAAGCACAAAGACAAGGAGGGAAAGCAGAACTTTTCTTGGAACTTTCCTAAGTCTTTGGGTAGGTACAATTGTTACATTAATCTGTTTCTGTTAGGAAATACCTGTAGGGTGAATGGCTGCTGTAGTCCATATCTTCCTTCTATTTTCTCTTTCTCCTTTTGCTGGTTGCCCCTAAACTACCAGTTCTTTCCAGCTCAGCTCTGGGTGTCCCTCCTTTATGCTTTCTGTTCCTCAATTCTCTAAATCTCTTCCTGATACCTAATTTACTTGCTGCTTTCAAAATGTTCCAAAGGTTGTGACTCTCCCAACCTCTCCACTCCCACCTAATCTCGGCTTGCTTTCTGTGCTTTTAGTTCTTATTGATCCAATCCTACCTAACAATAGCAACTGCTTTCAAAGTGAGTGAAACAATTACACTAGGAATATTATGTTGCACATATTATTTTACTTTGGGCATTCTTCTATTAAAGTGGCTGACAGGATTCTCTACAGAGTTGTGGGGCACCAGACTGCTAGATGTTCCACCACAGAGGGCAAATTTGGACTTTATAGGCTTACAAATGGTATTGACTCCATCTTTCATTTTTTTCTCTCTAAAAAATCCTATTGCAGCATTACTTCTGGGTGAGGATGCCTTTCACCACCAAAAGCCTTTTCAAACCTTTTTTTCTCAGGGCAAGAATTCTTCAGGCACTCTTTTAGCAATCTATTGAAGTTTATGGAACCATTCACAGAATAATGTCTCAAATGCATGAAATAAAATACACAGGATTACAAAGGAAAGCAAAAGTTTGTGAAAATAAAGATGTCATTCCCCCCCAAGTTTATGGATCATCTGAAATCCTTGGGAATCCATGGATCCCAGATTACATTTTTAGATCTTCCATTATCTGATCCCAATCAGTTTTTGCAACCTTATCTCTTACTGCCCAGCTACATGAAACTTCTGCTCCTATCAAAATGGTCTGTTTATTCACTGTCCTGAAAAATAAAATATTGTATATTCTTAATCTTTATCGTTGCTTATATCATTTCTCTATCTAATGACCATTTTCAACAGTGCACAAATCCCAAATCAAATAAAACCTTCTTTAACCCTTCCTACCCACAATTCTCTCTCCTTCTTCTCAACTATTAATGCCATTAATACTTAATATGCAGATACTTCCTTTCTCTCTTTAAACCCTTAAATTATTAGCTTTCTCTACAACTCTTCATCTCCTTCTCCTGACCTCCTTCTCAACCCAACTTCTCCCTCACAGACCCAGATTATCTTATACGTATATATTTTGGATCTATTTAGAACTAATGTTTGTAAGGCCCTTATCACAATGCCTGGCACCTACTAGGTGCTTCTTGGCTTCTCTTCCTTTCCTATTTATATGTGCACCTGTGGTTTACACTAATGGAACCTAAGCTTCAGTGGTTGTTTGTCCTTTGTTCTTGAAGAGGACCATGACATCAGGGAGGTGATGCTTGGACATTCGAGAGAACTGGATTTAAGGGAAGGAGGGCTGGGCAAGGTCACCTGTCTTAGTTTCCCCTCCAGAGCCATTTGAGTCCAGTGGTCAGATATAGATCAGAATGACTGGAGATGATCCTGGGATGCAGTGAGAGAACTTGGCCTTGTTAAGTAAAGGTTTCTCTCAGGTCTCAGTTTGTCTGAGATAAGGCCAAGCAGTGATTAAGGGTAAGAAATGAGGCAGAGAATAGCCTCTTTTATCTAGCCAAAAAGATCAATATGAGGGTGAAGACATTCAGGATTTGGAGGCAAAACAGAAACAACTGCTATTTACATTCCCTTTGAGACAATTAGGGCTCAAAAAATGACAGAGTGGTGCTTGGCTAGGGACCTACTGTTGACCAATCAATAGGAGTCAGAATGATTTGGATTTAAGGCATGGTCCTTAAGAAAGTCTGTCAACTCCAAGATGTCTTGCAGGTTTCAATGATCAAAATTTACATTCTGAACAGAGAACCCACAGAGTACCTCAGGTAAGGGTATGATACCCTAGGTAGACAGAAGAAAGGGAAGGGAAAAAAGAAAGAAAAAGAAAAGGAAAAAAAGAAAAAGGAAGACTGGAAGATAAGATCCTAATGAGCAGGGAATGTTCCATTATCTTCCATCCTCAGTGCTTTTCACCAGTATCTGTGACAACACAGCAGGTACTTAATAATGCTTAATGATTGACTGAAGTACTTAACTAGTTCTGGGAAAACATACTATTTGGTGAAACTGTCTGAGAAATAAGTTCTATGGGAAATATTTAAAATGCAAAATCAGCTAAATATGAGGTTTCCAATATTTATAGGAGAGTTTACTTATGATATATTAACTACATTAATGTTAATGAAGACAAATGGAATTTTATGTGGGCTATGTCAACAGAGTGAGTTAACTACTTTGGAGTGTATATATTAACTGAGGACAGTAATACACTGTCCCATCAATTTATTTTCTTTTTTTTAATTAAAACTTTTTATTTGCAAAACATATGTATGGGTAATTCTTCAACATTAACCCTTACAAAGCTTTCTGTTACAAATTTTTCCCCCCTACTCCCCACCCCTCCCCTAGAGGGCAGGAAGTCCACTACATGTTAATTATGTTAAAATATTTGACAAATCGAATATATGTATACATATTTCCACACTTATTGTTGTGCAAGAAAAATCGTATCTACAAGAAAAAAAATCTGAGAAAGGAAACACAATGCAAGCAAACATCAATAGAGAGCATGAAAATGTTATGTTGTGGTCCACATTTCACATCCCTCTCTCTGCGTATATATGGGTTTCGTCACTGAACAATTGGAACTGGTTTGAAACATTTCATTGTTGAAGAGAGCCATGTCCATCAGAATTGATCATCATATAGTCTTGTTGCCATGTATCTTCTGGTTCTGCTCATTTCACTCAGCATCAATTCATGCAAGTCTCTCCAGGCCTCTCTGAAATCATCCTGCTGGTCGTTTCTCACAGAACAATAATATTCCATAACATTCATATACCATAATTTATTCAGCCATTCTCCAATTGATGGGCATCCATTTAGTTTCCAGTTTCTAGCCACTACAAAAAGGGCTGCCACAAACATTCTTGCGCATGTGGGTCCCTTTCCTTCCTTTAAGATCTCTTTGGGATATAGGCCCAATAGAAACACTGCTGGGTCAAAGGGTATGCACAGTTTGATAACTTTTTGAGCATAGTTCCAAATTGCTATCTATAATGGTTGGATCCGTTCACAGTTCCACCAACAATGTATCAGTGTCCCAGTTTTCCCATATCCCCTCCAACATTCATCATTAACTTTTCCTATCATTTTAGCCAATTTGACAGGTGTGTAGTGGTATCTCAGAGTTGTCTTAATTTGCATTTCTCTGATCAATAGTGATTTGGAGCACCTTTTCATATGACTACAAATAATTTTAATTTCATCATCTGAAAATTGTCTGTTCATATCCTTTGACAATTTATCGATTGGAGAATAGCTTGAATTCTTATAAATATGAGACAATTCTCTATATATTTTAGAAATGAGACTTTTATCAGAACCCTTAAATGTAAAGATGATTTCCCAATTTATTGCTTCCCTCCTAATCTTGACTGCTCTGGTTTTGTTTGTACAAAAACTTTTTAACTTAATATAGTCAAAATTATCTATCTGGTGTTCAATTAAGATTTCCAGTTCTTCTTTGGACATAAATTTATTCCATCTTACCTCTCTGAGAGGTAAACTATACTACATTCCTCTAATTTACTTATAATATCACTCTTTATGTCCAGATCATGAACCCATTTAGATCTTATCTTGGTATGTGGTATTAGGTGTGGGTCAAGCCCTAATTTCTTCCACACTAATTTCTAATTTTCCCAGCAATTTTTGTCAAATAGTGAGTACTTATCCCAAAAGCTGGGGTCTTTGGGTTTATCAAAGACTAAATTGCTATAGTTATTGCCTAGTTTGTCCTGTGATTCTATCCTATGCCACTGATCGACTGCTCTATTTCTCAGCCAGTACCAAATGGTTTTGATGACTGCTGCTTTATAATATAATTTTAGATCTGGTACAGCAAGGCCACCATCATCAGCCTTTTTTTTTCATTAATTCCCTTGAAATTCTTGACCTTTTGTTCTTCCAAATGAATTTTGCTACTATTTTTTCTAGATCTGTAAAATGTCCCATCAATTTCTTACTCATCTCTGTCTCTCTTTCTTTTGCATATGGTTCTTTATATGGTAGAAGCTCAATAAATATATTGACTTGATTAAGAGAGTTCAAGGAATAATTACAATAATTCTATTGACAGTTGTCCTTCAAGCAGAAGTCATAAATGAATTTAACTGAAAATCCTCGCTCCTTTTGGGGGGTATTTTAGGTTTTGGTCAAGAAAGAAGACTATTCAAATTCACCATAGGTTATAGAAGTTATTAGTGATCAAAAGTGAAGGTAATTTGTTTCATTTTTCTGTGCTATACTATTAATAGGATTAAGAGTAGGCAAGAGGTTGGATGAAGGACAAGCAATCATGAAAAATTTACAGATACTTCCAATCTTGCCCTTGCCATTTAATTTAATCCATCCATCTGCTCATTCAGTAGGCATTTATTTATTGCTGAATTTGTACAGAGCACGGAGTGGGAACTTTTAAATAAAACAGTCCCAATGCTCATGAAACTTACAGTAGGGAGATAATTTGGAAAATCACGTAACTACAACAAATGATATTATTTGATGAGGCCATTAGTGACACAAGATGTTATGTGAGATATATAAAGGGAAAGGTTATTGGAAACTGGACCAAGGAGGGAATCAAGTAAGACTTCCACAGCACCTCACAAATTTACCCAACTTAAAAGTTTCTTGAGGCCATGGACTATATTTGGTATTTCTCTTGTAAAACTTCTCTCTTTCTGCCTTCTTCCATCCCACCAGAGCCATAAGTGTCTAATTTAGGCATCTTTTCTCAGTTCGCAAAGAAAACCTGTTGATGGATTCAGTTCCCAAAGAAAATCCATGTGAACAACAGGATAAATTGGTGGTTGGGTGATATGAACCTTCCTTCTTCCTCTTCCCTGCTTCTTACCCCACAGCCATCCTTTAACTAGGGCCATTTGCACATTCACTTTTTTTTTCTAAATAGAATCCCCAGGCTGTCTTCCACCAGAGGCATTGTTTTCCTGCAGATCCCAATTCATTTCATCTGACAACACTAAGAGACTATACCAGCCCCAGGAGCCAATCCAGCTGCAGTCAACCTCTGAGCAGCAAAAGCACTTAACATAAGGAGCTTTTACAGAGTAAAAAAGAGAGGTTTTTTTTGGCAAAATTTGCCAAGGGCACCAAACCCCAGTTGAGCAGTTTCCCTGGAAAGCAAAAGAAGTCTTGTACATATGCAATCAAGATGACATTAACAGAGAATGGCCCCAGAGAGGCCCTGGACTTTATCAGTGTCCCTAAATGTGACCAGGCTAATTCATTTAAAAAGCATTTAGAAAGTGACTGTCAAATGAAAAACTAAAATTCATTGCTTTCAATACAGATGGATTGTCATTCAACAGATTTCAACAGACAAATATAAAATGGCTCCCAAACCAGAAAGGTTAATCCAAACAAGTTCCTTATGAAGGTCTTCAAAGAGGTAGAACCCAATGCACTGAGACATCAGGTAACCTCTGCTGATGAATATTCAACTGAGGGCTTTCCCCCTCCTCCTTTCTACTGTGGTTCACTGCCGATTCAGATATCAAGACTTCAGAGGGAAAATCCCAGCCCTGTGATTAATCACGGGCTGTCACGGTTTTCCATAAGGCGCAAATTTATGGTAATAAAACTGTCAAAACTAAGGTGATACAGGTTGCTTGCTTTAGTGGCTGGAGGAGACTCATATAAGACTTGGAAAACAAATATGGGTGATTGAGCTGCTGATCTGTAGATATTTATAAGATCCAGAAGCCATTAAAAAAAATATTCCTTTCTTCTTTTCCCTTTACTCCTACCCCCAATCCCTCCTGTGGATAAAACACAAATATCAGGGGAGAATATTGAATACAGAATTAGAAGACATGGGTTTGAATTTTTGGCTCTGCTATCTACCAGGTGGGTGATCAAGGGCAAATTTCTTACCCTTTCTGTACTTCAATTTCCCACATGTAATTGTTAGCATAACCATAACATTTATATAGTGCTTTAAGGTTAGAATTGGACTGGGCCTGTATGTCAAACTCAAATAGAAAAGGATCCCTTAAGGCTGCATAGTGACTTAGAAAACCACAAATTCACATTATCTATCTGGTACTTGCATTTTTTTTTTCATTTAGCATCTCCCAATTATATTTTAATCTGGTTTTGTGGGCAACAAGTGGTCCTCATATCTGAGCTTCTTTCTAGCTCAAAATCCTATTGAACCTATAAAGTCTCTGATATACTCAAATCTCACTTTAGCAAAACTGTAGAATTGTACTATGACTGTTAGGTTAAATCTAACTAGAGGCAATAAGGTACAGTCTAGTTATTGTAAAGAGGAAGTTCCATATACCAAAGAATTTCAGAGAAAATGCAGAAAAGGCTGATTTAATTCAGTAGGAGGTTGAAGGGTTCCATATTTCCATATTGTAGACCACATCTAGATAAATATGTTTAGGAGTGGTTTTTAATCAACTCTAGAGTCATGGAAGTTGTAAGGGAATTATGTTATACAAAATACAATCAAAGAAATGGAAATTTATTTTTTTTTGCCTGTCTGTATCAAATTCATCATGTGCCTAAAGTAGAATATGGAGACAAAACATGATTCCTAGTTCTGGCACTTACTAGCTGTATGATCCTATGAAACTCAACCTGTTTGCTTCAATTTCTTCATCTGTAAAATGGAGATAATAATACTAGTATTATCTACCTCACAGGGTTAGTGGGAGAAAAGCATTCTATAAATCTGAAAGCGTCATACAAATTCAAATTGTTATTATCATATCTGCAAAGGAAATGCTTTCTTCTACTCATCTTTAGCTTTCTAGCCTCAAAAATGTTTACAAGCTTTCTGGTCTTACAAAAAAAATAGAAATGAATCAATTATTATTCGGTATTTGACTTTCACTCAAAGTTTTAAAAATCCTTTATAGACATCAGTTAACACTGTGAGCAATTTATCTAAAATGAAAAAATAGTATTATATTACTACTTTGTGTTAATTGCTAATATATTTATATATTTAATAGAAGCTTCATAGCATTTTAGAATTTACAAATTACTGTCCTTATTAAAATGTGAGGTAAAAAATGTAAGAATTATCTTAATTTTGCAAATGGAAAAAAATAAAAGTTCAGAAGGGAACTTGAACAAAATTAGCTAGCTAATGCATGTTGGAATCTAGATTCCAGGTCTCTTCTATGTTAGTGATTCATTTCCAAGTGAAGAACTCCCATTGCTAGTTTTGACACTGAATACAAAGAACTACTAAAAGGTAATTAATGTTCATTAGAAATTGAAAGGATTTACTCTATTAAACCTGGAGCTTCCTACCTAGAGGCCACTCCATGAATCTTGGAATTCATTGGCAGTCTTTTCTTCATACCCCCTTGACTGGTGGAGGCAGAGGAAGAAGCACAAGATTTAGAGTTCAAGAATTTGAGTTGAAATGAATAGCCTGGGATGAAGTTATAGGGAAATAAATTTCAGGTTAATAAAGAAGAGCTTTAGTGCTAACAACGGAACGGGGTGTGTGTGTGTGTGTGTGTGTGTGTGTGTGTGTGTGTGTGTGTAAGTAAGTTCCCTGTTATACAGAATGATCACCTTTCAGGGCTGTGGTGGCTGAGATTTCTGCACTGGGTGGAGGGTTGGATTACAAGCCTAAATTGTTATGATTTAATCATATTGTGAATTCCAGCTCTGTTACTTATACTTGTATGATCTCAGGCAACTCATTTCTCAAAACCTAAATTGTCTCATTTACAAAGTGAAAGAGTTAAAAACAGATGATCTCTAAGTTCCATTTCAACCTTAAAATCTGGGATTCTTTGATCAGTTGGAGACAATATCACAGTGAGTTTGAAGATGGTCCAAGGAGCTCACTCTTGATTGCTAGCTTGTACACCCTTCTACCCTTAGTTGTACTGTTGAGTGGGCTACCCAGTGCCAAAGCCCATTGGAATCCAGGCTTTTGGCTAAGCAGGTCATCATATCTGGTCAAAGTTTCAAGCAACTTCTACAATTTCTCTTTATATTCCAATAAGAACCTCTGGTAAGAGCTTTTTACCTTGAAAACTCCAACAATATTCCATGATCAGGTGGTTGATATTGGTTTTTATGGAAAATAGCCAGATGTGTTGACCCTTATGCATTAAAGCATTTGATTAGGAAATTAAAACTAAAAGTGCAGCCTTCTCTATTGGAAAAGCAGGAGATCTGGTTTTCAATCTTGCCTCTGAGATTTAATAGTGGTAGGAAGTCACTTTATCTCTCTGGGGTCTCAGTTTTTTTAAATTTTACTTTATTTGCAAAACATATGTATGGGTAATTTTTCAACATTAACCCTTACATAGCTTTCTGTTACAGATTTTTCCCCCCAACTCCCCACCCCTCCCCTAAATGGCAGGATATCCACTATGTGTTAATTATGTTAAAATATTTGGCAAATCAAATATATGTATACATATTTCCAAACTTATAATTGTTGTGCAAAAAAATTGCATCTACAAGAAAGAATAATCAGATAAAGGAAACAGAATGTAAGCAAACATCAATAGAGAGCATGAAAATGTTATGTTGTGGTCCACATTTCATATCCCTCCCTCTGGGGGTATGTGGCTTTCTTCACTGAACAATTGAAACTGGTTTGAAACATTTCATTGTTGAAGAGAGCCATGTCCATCAGAATTGATCGCCATAGTATTGTTGTTGCTGTGTATAATGATCTCCTGGTTCTGCTCGTTTCACTCAGCATCAGTTCATGCAAGTCCCTCCAGGCCTCTCTGAAATCATCCTGCTGGTCGTTTCTCACAGAACAATAATATTCCATAATATTCATATACCATAATTTGTTCAGCCATTCTCCAATTGAAGGGCATCTATTCAGTTTCCAGTTTTTAGCCACTACAAAAAGGGCTGCCACAAACATTCTTGCACATGTGGGGCCCTTGGGTCTCAGTTTTTTCACCCATAAAATGGAAATAATTATACTTGTACTACCTGTCTCTTTTGGATGTTGTGAGGAAAATACTTTGCCACTTGGAAAGTGCAGTGGAATTGTAAGCTATTATGAGTTTCATTGATGAATCTGGAGGTCATAGACTTAGAACTAGGTGGTTTCTTAGAATCCAACTAGACTAACCTCCTTGTGTTACAGATGAGAAAACTGAGGCTAATGAATTTAAATACTTTGTTCAAAATCATACAGGTAGTAAAGAGCAGGGATGGAATTCAAACACAACTGCTTTTCTATGATTCCAAAGCTAAACTTTCTGCCACATTACTCTTATTCAGCAGGGTAAAAAAACTTTAAGAATGACTGTACAGCTCTAAGGCTGTTAGGTGGTATAATGGATAGAATGTTGGATCTAGAGTAAGACCTGAGTTCAAATCTAGCCTCGGATAAAAGTTGTGTGGCAAATGACCTAACCTCTGCTTCAGTTTCCTCATCTATAAAATGGGAAAAATAATTGCATCTACCTTTCAGAGATTGTTGTGAGAATGAAATGAGACTGTGTAAGTACTTTCATTTTATAAACCTTAAAGCATTACATAGATGCTATTATTATTATTAAATAAAACAAAAGATTGAAATAAAACTTGAAAAAATCCCCTAATTTTAGTAATAATACTTAAAAATAATAATTTTAATAATATAATCATTAAATGACTGTAGCAATGCAAATAGTGGAAAATGTTTCTTGAAGCAATCCTAATCAGGGAAAGGAAGGATTATTTGGGCAAGGACAGATAGCCCTGAACTATATGCTTTAAACCAAAAAGAAATCATAGACAATGTCTTTCTTATTTTCTGTGGGATTGCATTATGGATGGGACTCAGAGTTATTGTTGTTCATCTTTTTTTCTCTAAGATGACCATGACATGAAGAAGGATATGCACTGGATTTAAGTGAGGGAAGGTTGTGCAAGGTTAACAGCCTCATATCAGGATTAAGAGTTTGTGCTTGCCCAAAGCTCATACTAGAGTTTTCTGAGCTGGGTACATAAGTAAAGAGGTCACAGGAGCTGAGATTTGGGGTGGTTATTGGTGGTTTAGTTCAAATTGGAGTAAATAAAAATCCTTCACTGGCTGGAAAATGGTGAAAGAGGAACAATGGGCAGTGTGGGAAGGGCCAGTGGAGTTCATCACCTAAATGGTGATGGGAATGATTGGCAACACTTTAGAATGTTATTCTCAACTCTATTTGCAAGATACCTTTTCCACTTTTCTTGGAAACAGTTGGAATATTCTTTGTCTTGTTAGCATTATGAAAATATTCAATTAAGCTATTTTTAAAAAGACCTAGAATCAAATAGAAAAGTCTAATTTGTTAAGCAGACAGGCTAAATTAAAATACAAAAAAAATGTAAAGAACTTGTTTTGGAATGTTGGGCCAATTGGAAATTTTGTCACTCAGCACCTTAACTGAAATCCTGCCAAATGTTTCCTGGCCAGGAGGTAACTCACACTTGCCTAGGGCAGGTAACACAGATAACTTGATTTTCATGTGAGTCTTCTAGCTTTTCAACAAATAGTTCAAGTGGTGCCAGTTCCTTCCACTCTTTTAAGAAAGTAATTTGATAATTACAACAGATGATTGGTCTACTTGTTAACAACCTGTGCTGTAGTTTGGGCTAGGGATGGAGAGAAGGATTGTCCTGGAAGCCTTGTTAAGATTTCTCAAATAACCCCCAAATTTACCCCAATAAAAAAGCTTCAACCCCAAACTACCAACTTGCAGTTGGCAATAATAATAATACAGATCACACTGTTTTGCATTTCTTAGTACTTCCTCACAATAGTCCTGTGAGGTAGATAATGTAAGCATGTCACCCTCAACAGGTGCCCTAGCTGTAAATGGGGATAATAACTCTTGAATTAGCTATCTCATAGGATTGTTATAAGTCAAGCATTTTGTAACCTTTAAAATTTTCTAGAAACATAAATTATCATCTGTGTACTGCAAAAAGTATCATGGTAGAGTTGAACACAGACTAGACTTTGAATCAAGAGATTTGGGTTCAAATCCTCACTTGCTAGCAAGTTACTGATATTGTGCCGGTGGGCAAATTATTTAAAATCTGTGTGCCTGTTTCCTCATGATATCATGGGGATATTACTTGTGCTCTTTATATATCATATGGCTTGGGGAAGGTACACCTTATAATGCTATAAAGTTGTCTTTTGGTTTCTATTATTCCCCACTCAATAGGTAAGGGAAAAGTTTCAGAGAAGTGAAATAGCTTACCAAGGAAGTCCACATGGTGAGAAAATAGCAAAGCTGGGACTTTAATCATGACTCTTACAATCCACTATCTCTGACACAAGGTGCCACGTGATGAGAATTGAGCAAACAATGGGTAGCCATATTGTTGCTGAAGCAGTTGCTCACTCAAAAGGAGTTAGGAATTAGGAAAAGTCTGTTCTGAGTAGCCCATGGGTGACTATGACTGCTTCTTAGGGAGAGCCTCATTGCAATGATGATAGTGGGATGTAATATGTATTTCCACAAAGAGCAGGCTACTATTCTTGGCCCAATTAGCCATCAAACTGTATAGCAGAGGGATTTTTTGTAGCAAATTGGGAGCATGAACATTCTGCCTTGCTATGCTTCTGGCATTTATCAACTGTGCTAATACCAGCCTTCATCAAATGATCTGGGGTCCAATAAATTATACACAGGATCTTCTGGCTTCGTGTGTGTCCCAGAGCAAGGGCAGGTTTGCTGAACGCAGTCTTTTCTATACCATGTACTCAGATCCAGGTCCCATGACTAACACTATGATTCAGCTCTCTGCTCCTCAAGTTCATTAGTTTGTCTACTTTGCAGTTAACTGATGACAGAAGGAATTCCCTTTGCTTTCTCTCTAAAAAACCACAAGCTGCAAATGTGGACTACTTTCATATGCATTGAAAAAAATAAAAGAACAGAATCTTCTTGATTTCAATGTGCAGTCTTTCTCTAGTGCAGTGGGTGTCAGGAGTGGTAGGACTGACCTTGGGGATTGCTTTGCAGTGGCACCTATAATTCTGTGTCATACCAATACAAAGAGAATTCCCTTCCTTGGCCTTCCTTCCAGTATCCCAAGAGCCAGAGCACTAAGAAAAGAGAGAGAAGGGAAAAAAGGGTCTTTCACTGAAATAGTTAGGGAGGCAACATATTTTGCATTGGACAAACAAAATAAAACTAGTTTCCTGTTATCAATATTCTGCCAAAAAAACTCAGGTCGAGATCAGCTGAAGGGTTTTATTTGCTTAATGTTGATCCAAAGGAAAGTATTTCTTACAAGGCTGGGCAAGATAGGAGGTAGAACAGGAGGCTGGGAGAAAGACAGGAAAGGGGAGGAGACTCAGTTTCCAAGTTGGTCTCATAGGCAATGATAATAATCACAATTCAGTTTGACCTACATTTACTAAAGGTCTACCATGTATAATACTCAGTAGTAGTCGGTGAAAATACAAAGAAACACCTACTATGTGTAAAGCCTGTTAAGCATTAGACATTTGCCCTTGAGAAATTAAGGTTTCACTGGAGGGATAGAAAGAGAATGTATATTGATAAACAGTGCAAAGTAATTTCAATGGACAGAGAGCAGGAAGAACTAGTGAGTTTAGGAAAAGCTTTCTGTAAACAGTATGAGGGGGAGGTAAAGAGGAAGTACATTACAGAAATAGGGAACCACTTGTGCAAAATCACAGAGGTGGAAGATGGAAATATATAAATATATATATATATATATATACACACATATATATACAATATATACTATATGTATACAATATACATGCATATATATTTATGTTTCTATTTATATTTATGTGTTCATATCTCTATTTATAATTATATATTTATAGATATTCTTATTTATATTTATATATTAATGTTTCAATTTTTATGTTTATACACTTATATTTATATATTTAAATAGATATATATATATATATAATTTTACATGTAACATATTTTACACACACACATAATAGCAAGAAGGCCATTTAAAATAGAGTAGAAGGTTGAAAAGGTGGTAGAAGTTCTGGAGATTCCAAATCTAGTTAATCTTCTTTTTACAATAACTTTTATATCCAGCATCTTCTTTGTTCCAGGAGAAGCATTCCCAGTCCTTCTTGCTATTCAACCTCTATAGTTCTGGCTAATGTCACTTCTATACAGATTGAATCAGTCCTTATGCATTTGCTTAACAAATGTGCAAGGTACAAAGATATGTAAAAGACAGTCCCTGATCTCAAGAAACTCACAGTCTAATGAGGAAAACAACATGCAACTATGTGATACAAGCTACATACATAATAAATTGAAGATAATTCACAGAGAAGGGACTAGAGTTAAGTGCTATCAAGAAAGGATTTCTATAGAAGGTAGAATTTTAGCTGGATCTTGAAGGAAGCCTGATGAATTTTTCTTTTATTCTAAAGGCAATAGGAAATTACTGAAAATTTCAGAGTGCAGTAGTAGCAGGATCCGACCTGTGGTTTTAGGATAACCTGTTTGGTAACTGGGAGATGATGGACTAGAGAGAGGAGACTAGTGGCTGGAATGCTAATTTGGAGTCTTCTACAACAGTCTGGGTGAGAGATGATATTAGCCAGAAATAGAGAGGTTGAGGCAAGAAAGGGATGGCTGTAAGAGTTATTATAGAAAGGGGATTAACTAGATTTGGAACCTCACTGGTTCTAGCAGGTGAGAGGGGAGAATCAAAGATGACACCAACTTGTGAGGTGCTTATATACAATCAATAATTATCATCATAAGAATTATTATAGTTCTTATAAACTCATAATGATAATTTTTTGCAAAGTCCTCTGTAGTTCGAGTTTTCACCTTGATTTTTTCATTTGATCTCAAAAAAAATTTTGATTTTATTGCCACTCTGCAGTTGAAGAAGTAGATTCAAAAATAGAAATGACCTTTCCTCAAGGCCACAAAGCTAGTAAAATGAAGAGGTAACACTTGAAAAACTGGTCTTGTGTTGCCAAGCATTGTGTGCTTTCTATTATATCATGTGGTAAAAGGAACATAATACCAGGGAATCTATGCCAAAGAGATTTCCTTAATCCCACAGCTCCCAGGTAGAAAGTAGTTTGGTTCTTATAAAACTGACTGGAAAGTGACATTTCTTAGGTCAGCTTTGTCCTCTAGGAAATTATTGATGACCTATTAAGCATTATGAATTTCTCTGTAAATTATCCCATTACCAATCAGGCTTCAATGCTCCCTCTGCCTCTTTTGCACCATTCACTCATTGCTGCTGGTTCTGTCCTTGTGGGACCAAGCAGAGCCATTCTGCTGACATCCTTTTGGGCACTTGTCCAAGATATAGTTTATCATGGCAAATCTTCTTTGTTCCTTCCAACTACTCCTAGTATGGCATTGCTTCTAAGTCTCCTTAATCTCCTGGTTAGCCTCTAATGGATAGGCTCCAGCTTGTAAATATCTTCTTTTAGACCACAATGGAGACAATCCAGAACCCCAGACCCAAAACCCCGGGAATAACAGGGCTTAGCCAGATCCTGCTCCCAGCCTGGACCCAAAAGCCTTGTTTCT
The DNA here is from genome assembly GCA_023553655.1 of Myrmecobius fasciatus. Lineage (NCBI taxonomy): Eukaryota > Metazoa > Chordata > Mammalia > Dasyuromorphia > Myrmecobiidae > Myrmecobius > Myrmecobius fasciatus. The sequence continues at coordinate 75,966 of JAJPUD010002620.1, forward strand.
TTCTTGCTACATCAATACCAACTGCTAACCAACTGCTCCCATGGGAAAGTAAACTCAAGGGGCCAAGGAGTGGTGAAAACCCTCAGACCACTGGGCTTACTTACAGAATATGACCCTTCAAATGCTTCTGCAGGTTTTATAGCCACCACCTCTTCAGTGACCACAGCTACTGAAGTTCTGGAAAAGAAAGTTCTCACCATCAAAGTTCTTAGTACTGTCAAATGATTCAGCATCAGGAATGGCTACGATATTATCAGTGGAAATGACATTAAAATGATGCCTTATCATTTTCTTTGCTTCTGTACCTAAATATCTTGAAATCTTTCATATATATATATATATATACACATACACATATATGTATACATACACACACATATATGTTCCTCTATTGGAATATGAGTTCCTTGAGAGAAGGGGTTATCTCCACTTTTCCCTTTGCATCTCTAGTGCTTTGCCGAGTTTTTAACAAATACTTGCTTCTCCTTTTCTTCCTTTCTCCCTTCTTTCCTCACTTCCTTCCTCTACTCTTCCCATTCTTTCTCCCTTCCTTCTAAGACAGCATCTCAAACTACTGACAATATTCTAGATTTGGTCTCACCAAGCTAGAGCAGAGCAGGATAATTATAGTTCTTGTAATTGAAAGCGTATTTCTTTGACAGAGATTGTACCCAGGGAGTGTGGGTGGAAATGGGTCTGTGGGACCATTTAATGGCAAATGCTCAAGGAAGCTGGCACTTTGAGAAGAGGAAAACCTTTTATAGACTGCTGAACAGGAAGAGCCGCTCACTTGGTGAATCTTTAAAAGGAGTGACTCTATTTCCAGTTTCCCTTCTCTTCCAGTTACTATAAATCATTAAAAGTATGCACATCCTTTCTCCACCCCAGTTGCATGGTAGATGGGAACACATGGCAGCTAACTATAGCTCATGTCTTCTGTGGATATTTATACTTGTGCTTCCTCCTCTAACAAACTGGGCTCTGCTCCTGGAACCTTCCTGGACTTTGACAGGTCTTAACTGGTTTCGTTTTGGATCTCTATAGCACTCCCTGGATGTCTACTATTGCAATGTGAGCTATTTGAGGACAGGGACTGTCAAGCATGTTCTTATTGTATCCTCAGCACTTTGCATTGTCTGGAATATAGCAAGTACTTAATAAATACTCTAATTAGCTAGTTATCCTACCTCATTGAACCTGAGACTGGATCTCAAAAACTCAGTTGCCTCTTCTGGAAAAGTGGCAAATAGCAACCTAATGTCCAATCTCGAAGGTCACTTGTGAGTTCTTGAATCCCAGAGCTCCCTGAAACCCCTTACGTATTTATTAGAATGTCCTTGGAGGAGGAGAGGATCACTGACTAGAGAATCACCTAACCCCTGACCTGGTTTACTGGGGCTGAGGTAAAATGAAAACTGCCTATCAGTAGTACCATGAACTATTTTATTTGAGACAATATAACAGTAGTTATAAGTTATGTCCTTTTTACATATGTCAATGTACACCTATGGGTCTTCTGTCTTAGCATTCCTTCATGGGGAGAAACATATAGCTGTTCTATATCTTATTTGGAAAGTATACAGAAGTTTCCTTTTTACTACCTCATTTGAGATATTCTAAATATAAACCTAAACCTAAGCTTTAAATAATTTTCCCTTGGTAGGGTATAAAGGGCCAAAGAATAAGAAAAAGAGCTTAATCCCTTCCTTTACAGGTGATGCTTCCTCAAGACTGAACCAGGAATTTATTTGTATAGGACTAGGCTGAGAAGAGGCCCTTTTATGGAAAGAGAGACAGAAATGATTTCAGGCCCCAAAGTCCAGCAGCAGATTTTACTTATTATATTTCTATTAATGCAGCTTGTGATTGAATTGGATTTCTTTGGTGCTGTCTTGCTTCTAAAATGCCATGTTCACGCGAACTATTGTTAGTTCACTTTTACATCCTTTACTTGTGTTGTTGATTTTTTTTTTAACTCAGATGTAGACCTTAACATTTATTCATCATTTCACTTTATTAGATCTGGTTCACCATTTTAACTTGCTGAGATCTTTGGTGGGAAAAGGCCAAAGTGAGATAGTCAGTGTGTGTCAAAGGGGCTAAGGCCCCAGTAACATAAGGCAAAAGCTCACCTATAATAGGTGGAGGACTAGAGATAAAGTCAAAGTTCTGGTTGGAGAAAAGATGGCAGTAGTGATCCAAGTAGAGAAAGCATGATCACAGAAGGTCAGGTAATGACTGTATTCTTATAACAGTTATATTTTAATGTGTTGTATAGATTATACAGAAGGAAATAGCAAAGCACATGCTGAGTAGAAGCAGGCTCAACTTATAATTGGTGTTTCAGGGTTAAATTTATCTGTATATGTGTCTTATCTCCCTATTAGATATGAGCTACCTGAGGGGAATGGCTAAATACTATTTATTCTTGTATCTTACCTGTCCCTATATAATACATGTGCACAGTGCATTATACAAGTGCTTGTTGGCTGCCAGATGTCAAAGGAATCTCTTCAGTAGCATCTTTTGAGCTAGCTACAAACTCCTGTAAACAAAGTCTCAAAGTTGTTAGTTTTCTCATATTATCCGAGCAGATAAAATGATGAGTCCATTAAGGAGAGAGGCACTGTTCAGGAGGCTATTTGTTAAGTCTGTTTAATAAGGCTCTGTTTAGTAAGAATGTAATTTTCCATGAGCCATTTCCCTCATGCTAATGGCAAGTCTCTTATTTGGAGGCCAAGGTTCCAGAGATGGTAGAAGTGGTGACTTCTAGGAACTCCAATTCTTTTTATAACCCAGAGTTGGGTGGTGGTAGATGAGACAACATGGGAAACATTTCTCACAGATTCCATAAAGAAAGAAGAAAAATTTTACCCACTACAAAGGTCACTACTGGAATGAGATTCCTGTTAATGTCTCCATCTTGATCACTTACAATGCAGTTTTCCTTTAGAAGTACAGTCTAGAAGACTAATAAAAAATGGCTATTTTAGTGTTCCACTAAGAACAACTACTTGAGTGAGTAAAAATAGGCCCAGCAAAGTGATAAATTCACATAATGATGGCTTTCAGGGGCATTCTCACCTAGACCCATGATAAGCTGTTTACTAGTTTCCTTCTTTAGATACTTTAAAGTCAAATATCCTTTTCTCCTCTCTCCTTATTTAAGGTGATTATTAATGAGGAAAAGAGCATGCTAATTTTTGAAGCCAAAGTTAATATGCTTCTAGCTTAATAGATAATGAACTCATTTGAAAAGCAAGACACTTAAGGCTACCCCAGATTATTGCTCAGCAGTGTTAATCATTTCACCACTTCCTCAAAGCTCAATTTCTCCATTTACAAAACAGAACACAAGTACCTGTCCTCTAATTTTCAAATTAAAAAGATTTCAGAAGATGAATAATATGCTTTTGGTAACAAGTCTGTGATTACTGCCTCATGTTTGCTTCACTCCCTGCCTTTGTTTGTAATGTCCCCCACACCTCTTCTTTTCACTTTCAGTGGGCCCCTTCCTTCAAGTCCCAGCTTTAATGCTACTATCTCCTCTTAGAGATCATCTACTAAAAAACAATCTATCCTACAGGGCTAAGTATATGGTCTGTTAGAAGCAATGCTTTTGGAACAGAAGCATTACATACGCCCTTAAAATGGTCCAAAAATATGTCTCTTTTCAACACAGAGGTGATTCAGGCCAGTTCCAATGGTCTTGTGATGAAGAAAGCCATCTGCACCCAGAGAGAAGACTGTGGGAATTGAGTGTAAATCACAACATAGTATTTTCACTCTTTTTGTTGTTGTTTGCTTGCATTTTTTCTCATTTTTTTCCTTTTTGATCTGATTTTTCTTGTGCAGCATGATAATTGTGGAAATATGTATAAAAGAATTGTACATATTTAACACATATTGGATTATTTGCCATCCAAGAGGGGGGTGGGAGAAGGAACAGAGAAAAAAATTTTAAAACAAAGATTTATTTAAAAAATTGGTCCAGAAAAAAGGTATTGCCATCAATGGTGATATAGGATGTTTTCACATTCATTTTCTAACATATATTCATTTACTTAGTAAAAAAAACCAAAACCAAAACAAGCAAACAAACAAAAAAAAACCTATTCAATGACAAAGATACCTGAATTTCATATCTAAAATCAGCATAAAAAAAGATCTTAAGTCTGAATTAAGTCTGAGTTATCTGGTCTTCTTATCAAAGTAAATCACATGGCATAAGCTGCACGCACTAAGTAAGGTCACCTCAATGAAACAAAATATTACAGTGCCTTCTCTGTTAGCTATTTGGATAGGAGTGACCCAATGTAATATTCCTGTGACTTATATGTTGATAAAAATCACTGAATCATTAAAAAAAAAACCTGTTTCTAGCTAGCTAAGAGTATGCAATCTTTCCTGTGCAAAGCCACCATACTCAAATAAGCCATTCAGCATCACCTTTGAGCTCTGTTTTAACTTGTTTGTTCTTAGTACAAATGCCATTAAATCCATGGAGTCATAAAATGTCAAAACTAGAAGAAACCTTCAAATGTAAATGTCTAAGCTGGAAGGAACCTTAGAAAACAGAATGTCAGAAATGGAAAATAATACAGAAGTTTTCAACTTTTGCCACCACATGAGTGACATCTCAATTATATTTATGAATAAATAAAAAGAATTACATGGAACTTTAAAATGTTTGGTCAGTTTTAAGAAAAAATACTTAGCACATGCTGCTATACATTGTCAAGCTTGGAAAAACTGAATGGGAAACAATGGGGTCAGTAACATGAATTTGTCTGCAGTGGTCTGTGTTAACAATGAAATGCAGTTTTGTAAAAGTACTTTTGATTATTTTTCTCAAAGCCCAACTTCATTACTCTACTGGAAAATAAGTCTAAAACCATGAATTCCCTAAAAATTTTTCTTATTTTCCACACACCAGAATTTTTTCAGAATAAATTCCATTATTATATTGTCCCCCCAACTAAGACACGCACATAAAACCACCCAGTACTCTCAATATGGGTCATAATCAATTCTGGATTAGTTGTGTTACATTTTGGATAGACCCCAAACCTCTTTGATTAATTTTATATAGATAAGATCATGATAATAAACTTTTATATAGTGTTTAAAGGTTTATAGAGAACTTTACAAATATTAGCTCATTTTATCTTCACAAAAATTCTGGAACTGGATACTATTATTATAATACTCATTTTATAGGTGAGGAAACCAAGGCAGACTTAGGTTAAATGACTTGCTCAGAGTCATACAACTAGTCAGTGTCTAAGGCAGGACATGAATTCAGGTCTTTCTGGTGCTTCCAGAAAATTATTAGCTTAAACATATCTGCAAATTCTGTCACTTAATAGAAATCAGTTCACCTCTATTAATTTCATTTTCTTCATTTTCACTACCTACCTTGGAAGACTATTAAGACAATCAAATGAGGTCATTAAAATTGAAGTGCTCAGTAACTATGAAGTACTTTGTAAATGTGAACTGTTGTTTCATCTTGGAGTCACAGGATTTTAGAACTTCAAAAACCTTCCAATGATATTAAGACTCATCCACATTCAAAACAGGAATCCTTTCTACAAAATCTCAGCAAGTGATATAATGGGCTTTGCTTGAAGATTTCCAAAAAGGGGAGGCTTCATTACCTATCATGTCACCTTACTGCACCTTTAAAAGTAATACTACAAGCTGAATGACTTATAGGGAAAGAAAGATAGAAAAGTTGTAATAGAGGGAAATTTCAGTATAGCCTTTTCTGACCTAGACAAAACTAACAAAAATAAAAGCAAGAAGTTAAGAATCCAAATGGCATTTTAGAAAAGTTAGATATCATACATCTCTACCACTTGAGTAAAAATTGAGGGGACTATATATTTCTCAGTTGTGCAATGGTATCTTTACAAAAACTGAATGTAGTAGGACATAAAAAAACTTGCAAATAAGCTCAGAAATATTAAAAACATATTTTATGTCCAAGATGGAATAAAATTTATATTCAATAAAAGATTATTGAAAAAAACATCAAATTGGACACTATGTAACTTAATCCTAAAAAATGTCAGAGAGGAAATCATGTAAATAATAGACATTTTTAATAAAAATAACAAAGACAATGAGATAATGTAAAAAAATTGGGGGGATCCAATCAATGCAATTCTTTGGGGAAAACTTCTACCTCAAAATACATCAACAAATGGGAAAGAATAGGACAATGAATTGTGTATGCAATTTAAAAACCCCATAAAATCAACAAATACCAGAATGGAAATTGTAAAAAGATCTACAAATTTTAAAACAAAAAAGCAACTGAATTAATAAATTTAACTATGTTATTTTTTTTAAATACAATAAATTATTAGCTGATTTGATTTTAAAATAGAGGAACACCAAATTATCAGCATTAAAAATTAAAATGGAGAATGCATAACAAATGAAGAAATAAAAGAAATTATTAGGAATTATTTTGACCAGCTGTATGCCAATAAAACCAACATCTTAATTGAAATGAATGGGTACTTATAACAATATAAGATCTCTAAATGAAAAGAACAAGAAGTAGACAGTTTAAGTAATAAAATCTTTAAAAAAATCTGAACAAGTTACAAGATGAAATTATAAAATAAAAAGACTATGGTTGCAGATAGATTTAGGAGCAAATTCTATCAAATATTCAAATAACAACTAATTCTAATATTATGTAAACTTTTCACAAAAATAGGAAAAGAAGATCCTACTAATTTAATAATTAAAATAGGGAAAGAAAATTCTTAATTAATTTATCTAATTTACATTGAATTAAAATTTTTAAATAGAACATTAATAAAGACATTTCTGCAACATATAAAAATATTTACCCCCAAATCAGATTGGATTTATACCAGGAATACTGAATTGCATATTAGGAAAACTATTGACACAATAGAGTATGTTAATAACAAGAACAATAAAATCACATGAGTATATGCCAACAGGCAGAGACAAGGCTTTGGACAAAAGATTACACCTATTTCTGTTAACGATATTAGAAAACATATAAAAAAATGGATTTTTTTCCTTCACACTATGAACATTATCTATCTTAAATAAGAATTCAACATTATATGTAATGAGGTTAAATAAAGGTATCTATCTTTCAAATAAGATCAAAGTCAAAGCAAGATTATCTGTTATCACCACTATTGTATGATACAGCGATAGAATCACTAGCAGTAGAAAGAAGGCAGGTAAAAGAATTTTGGGGAATGAGCATTATAGGCACAGAGAAAACAATCACTTTTTGCAGATGATCTGATTGTTAGAGAACTTTAGAGAGTTATCTATAAAACAAATCGACACAAATAATTTCTCACCATATCACTAAAAACACAGTAGGAAGAAAGAGAAATAAATTCCATTTAAAATAATTACTTAATGTATTAAAATCTTTAGAGTCGAACTATATGAATACTACTATATAAGACTCTTTACATAAATAATACCGACATAAATAATTGGGGAAACATTAATTGTTCATGGTTAGATTTAAGCCAACATAATGAAATGATAATTAGAATAAAATTAAATTAATTATTCAGTGGCATACTAATCAAATTACCAAAGGATTACTTTATAGAGATAGAAAAGTTATTATGAAATTTATCTGGAGGAACAAAAAGTCATGAATCTCAAAGAATATTATGGGGGAAAAACATGTTTAAGAAAGGAGTCTAGCAGTACTGGATTTCAAACTATAGTATAAAGCAGTAATCATCAAAATGTTTTGGTACTGGTTAAAAATTGACAACTTGATCAGTGAAATAGATTAGTTACATATCATATAGATGAAAACAGGCATAACAGCCCAGTGTCTGATAACCCAGAAACTCCAGTTACTGGGATAAAAGCTCATGATGTGGCAAAAATTTCTGGGAAAACTGAAAAGCAGCCTGGAAGAAACTGGGTTTATACTTCACACTATACAATAAAATACACTTTAAATAGATGAGTGATTTGGAGATTAAAAGTTCTATCATAAACAAATTAGAAGAGTAAGGAAAAAAATACTTTTTGGATTTATAATAATGGGAAAAGTTCACAACAAAACATGATATGAGACAATAGCAGAAGAAAATAAAAATTATATGGGAAAAATTAATTGGAAAAAATCTTTGTAAGACGCTTTAATAAAAGTCTAATTTCCAAGATGTATAGGAAATGATTCTAATTGGGGAGAGGAAGTCATCCTGTAATTAAGAAGTGATCAAAAAATATGAAAAGTCAGTTTTCAAGGAAGAAAACCATACCATCAATTACCATATGAAATATTCAAGTAACTAACAATTAGAAAAATGTGAATTAAAATAGCTATGATGTTCTATCTTACACCCATTACAGAAACAAAGTTGACCAAAAAAGAAATCAAATGTTGAATGGGCTGGGGAAAATAGATACATTAGAGCTATGGTATTGTTGTGAATTGGTGAAAATTCTGGAAAACAGTATTTGAAATACTGTTAAAAAATTACTAAGCTGTGAATATCCTTGGACCCAGCAATATCCTTACTAGTCTACACCATGAAGATAACAAAGAAAGAGGAAAAGAATCCATATATACAAAAATATTTGTAGTAGCTTTTTCGACTGACAAAGAACTAGAATCCAATTGAGTGCCCATTTATTGGAGAATGGCTGGACAAATGATTATATGAATATAATGAAATACAAATGTGCTGTAAGGAATGATAAAAGGAATGGTTTCAGAGAAACATGGAAAGACTCGTATTCACTGATGCAAAGTGAGCAGAATCAAGAGGCAAAGCAACAAGCATTTATTAACCACTTACTATATGCTAAGCAATGGGGATAGGAATATAAAACAAAAAGACAGTCTCTTATTGCAAGGGGAAACAACACATTAAAAAGAAGCTCAAAAATAGCATTTGGAGGTACTTGAGAAAAAGGGATTCCCAGGTAAGGGCCAGTGTGGCAAAGTCTATAGAATCAGAAGCACAATAGCAAGGAGGGCCTGTCATTCCAGAAATGGAGGCCCAGAAAAGTGCTCATCAATGGGAGAACGAGTCATCATGGTAGAGGAATATTGCAGGGGGAGAAGATCACAGATAGTAAACGAAGTTGTAGGTGAAAGAACGGTTGAGAGAACAAATTATACCAAGACAACACTGTAAACCAGCAATTTTGGATGATTTAAGACCTTTGGTTGATGTAATGCCTAATGACAATTCCAGGGCACTAATGATAATGTATACTATCCATTTCTTGATGATACATTAAAGTTGAAAAATGTGACTATGTTTTGGAGAATGGGAATAGAGAGAAAATGAATGCTTATTTGTCAGAGGAAAAAACTGAGCACTAGAGAGTAATGATTACCAATTTTAAGATATACAAAACACTTTCCTTACAACAGCCTTTTTCTTAAGAGAGAGATTTGGAATCATAAAAATTCAGGTTCAAACCCTGGCTTTGCTACTTACCATCTGAATCATCTTGGTTAGATCAGATAATCTCTACAGCTCTCAATTTCCTCATCTCTGAAATGAGAGTGTTGGACCAACTGATCTTTAAGGTACTTTCTAGTTCTAAAGTATAATTCAATCATAAATTATATTTTTCCATTTTACAGAGACTCAGAGTGCTTAAGTGACTTGCTTAGGATCACATAGTGAATAAGTGAGGTGCCAGGGGCAGACTTTAATCTAGGTCTCCCAACTCAAAGACTAGTCTTCTTCCCATCATGGCATATAATCTCTCACTTTGAAAGAGCATTAAAAATGAGCAGTTTTTCTTTTTTTAATCCCAGGCTACAATCTATTTCTCTATAACTGCCTCCATTAGTCCTAATCTGTAAATCCAAGAATAATTCTAATCATTTTTTTACATGACAAATAGTTAAAGAAACCTATCATGTCCTCCTTAGGAGGCTCAAAAGTACATGTTCCTTACATGGCATAGTCTTCTGACATTTTATTATCCTAAATATTCTTTTTTTTTGTACAAGATTCAGCCCTTCAACATCTTTCTTATAATGTGGTGCTTTGAACTGAATACAGTTCTGCTCTGGGCAGAATAGGCTGCACTTCATCTCCCTTCTTCTGGATACTATGCTTCATTCAATGGAGCCTAAAACTACATTGATAATATCACCCTGTTCATTTTTATTGAGTCTGCAGAAAACTCAGACCATCCTGTTCTCATCACATAGATTTTGTCAACCATTAATATCCCCTTTTTCCTTCTTCTGTCTTCATTGTCCTATTTCCCTTGGTGAAGTCCTAGTGAATCCCAACAATAAAAAGCAAAAAAAAAGAAGGAAAGCTATAAATTATCTTCCCTAAAGAAAGTGAAAAAATTGAAGTATAGAATTAAAACCCCATTAAACTGCAGCAGTGTTTTATGAAATTTTTTTCTCATCCTACTAATTGTCAGTGGTGAAAATGTCAGGTTTTCTCCATTATGACTTAGTATGAATATAAGCTTTTAAAACATATGTATGTGGGTAAAGACATTAAAAACAATTGTAACAGCAGGAATTCAATCCCATAACCTCCCTCTCTTACCACAAAGACCACAAAAGCACAAGAATAAAATGCTTGCTGGAATATTCCTGGTTTTCCACTATGACTGTTGATGAACTTCTGATACTCTGAATCCTCAGGGGTCTCTGCTGTGTAATCAGGGTTGTTTGTGGGGGCAGGGCAGTGAGTTTTTAGCAAAATGTTACCAGACACAGTCAGTTATGAAATCCTGCTCCAACCTTAGAATAACTAATGATTCTATCCATAGTTAAATGATACCAAATCATTTTCAGTATTTCAATATTGAAAGTTTTCAATATTTATAGCAACCAATTCTCAACCAAAATTACTGAAGTCTCCTCCAAATAATAGCATATCAAGGATATAAAATGAACACAAAAGTGCAAGACCTTTCATTTAATAAATGAAATAACTAAGATCCCATCAAAAAGGCACACCTACCAGGTTTCCATACCTCTTCCCCTGGTTCTGCCATTTGGGACTCTGATTTACAACTCCTAGTTGTATATGTGACTGATCCTATCCATCTGCCTGGACACTCCTGTTCTTCATCTTTCCATGTATGAAGATTTGGCCCCTGAATATTTTTCCTCTTCCCAATCTTGGTTCAAAAGATATAGTTTCTGACCAAGAGCCAGAAGACTTGAGTTCACATAAGGCCTCCGACACTTATTAACAATGTCTGTAGGCAAGTCTCTTAATTACTACTTGACTTTGTTTCCTCATATGTAAAATGAGGATAATAATATCCCCTACTTCCTAGTATTGGGAGAATAAAATAAGATGTTTGTAAAGTACTTATTATTAATATTGTGATTGCTTACTTTCACTTAGCACCTGACTTAAATCTGTATACCTTCACTCTCATCTAATACACTTCAGTGATTACCCTCACCTATGAGGACCTAACAAAAGCTGCCAGAATGAAAGCAGTACAAATAGTCATTTTCCAGGATTATTTTTGCTGTGACTATTTTATTTAGTATGATGTAGTTAATTTTTTTTGGTAAATAGCATTTTTTCTCCAATTATATGTAAAGATAGTTTTCAACATTCATTTTTTATAAGATTTTGAATTCCAAATTTTTTCTCCTTCCCTCCAACACATCCTTCTTCTCCAAGACAGCAAACATATACATGGCAATCATGTTGTAAAAGAAGAAACAGAACAAAAGGGAAAAGCCACAAAAATTTTTAAAAATTAACAGAAAATAGTATGCTTTGTTCTGCATTCAGACTTCATAGTTCTTTTCTCTGGATGTATTTTCTGTCTCAAGTCCTTCAGAATTGTCTTGGATCACTGTATTTCTGAGATGAGCTAAGTCAAAAGCAGCTGATCACACAATGTTGCTGTTACTATATACAACATTCTCCTAGTTCTGTTTATTTCATTCAACATCTGTCCTTTAAGTCTTTCCAGGAAATTTCTGCTTCTGTTGAGTATTGTACCATATTGGCTATGTAACCCCGGGCAAGTCATTTTCAGTGCTCTAGGCTAGGGATATTGAATTCATAGTAAGCAACCTACACAATTTCCAGTAGGGTTAGAACCAGATTAAAATGTATTTGGTTAAAAAAAATGTAATTGGTTCATCTGGAAGAACAAAAAGTCAAGGACATCAAGGGAATCAATGAAAAAAAATGTGAAAGAAGGTGGTCTAGTATTAAGAACATAAAGAGTTTTCAGACAAAGAAATCAAAGGTATCTCCAATTATATGGGAAAAAATGCTTTAAATTACTATTGATTAGAAAAATCCAAATGAAAACAAATCTGAAGTACCACCTCATCCCTATCAGATTGGCTAAGGTGATAGTAACAGATAATGAAAAATGTTAGAGGGGATGTAGAAAAACTGGGACATGCTAATGCACTATTGGTGAAAAGATTCAACCACTCTGGAGAGCAATTTGGAACTATGCCCAAAGAGTGGTAAAACTGCATGACCTTTGATCCAGCAATGCCACTGCTAAGTCTTTTTCCTTTTAAAAATATATCTCTGGTATATAGACCTTTTTGTACAATAATATTTATAGCAGCTCTTTTTGTGGTGGCTAAGAATTGGAAATTAAAAGTATATTCATCAATTGGGCTAAACAAGCTGTGGTATATTATTGTGATAGAATATTATTGTGTTATAAGAAATGACAATCAGAACTATTTCAGAAAAATTTAGAAAGATTTACATGAACTAATGCAAAATAAAGTGAACAGAACCAGGAGAATATTATACAAAGTAACAACAATATTGTTTGATGAACAATTGTGGATGACTTCACTATTCTCAGCAATACAATGATCCAAGAAAATTCCAAAGTCCAAGACAATTTCAAAGGACTAATGATGAAGCTGATTATCTGCCTCCACAGAAAGAACTGATAGCTTGAATACAGACTGAGGCATGCTATTTTTCACTTTCTTTCATTCTTTTTCTTTTATTCAAGTCTTCTTGTACAAAATGACTGATATGGAAATGATTTACATGATTGTACATATACAACCTATATCTGATTGCTTACTGTCTCAGGGAGTAGGAATGCAAGGGAGGTGGGGAGTGAGTGACAAAATTCGGAACTCAAAAATTTTTAAAAATATATTTAAAATTGTTTTAGCATGTAATTAGAGGAAAGAATAAGATGTTTAAAAATTTAATTGGAAAATGTTTAACAAAATGAATACATAATACAATACAATATAGATAATGTTAATTTGTGGTATTCTAAGTCCCATTGCTACTCAGCCCACAGGAATCTGCTTCTGTTTGTTTGACCCACTGCTAGGTAACTAAGAATGCAAGTTACAAAGGCAATATAGATCTACACTGGTAGACAGTTTCCTCATCTTTAAGGGTTCCCTACAAAAATGGGATCACAGGCCATACTTTATTGCTATCCCTCTTTCATTTAGAATGCAGTTATAGGTTAGGAGCTGTCATTTTAAATTCTAAGGATAAATGAGAGGAAACGTGATTTTGTGGAGAGCTAGATTTTAAGACAGAAAGGTCTGCATTTAAATCCTGCTTCTGACACATACTGCCTTTGGGGCACTGAGGCAAGTTCCTTAATTTTAAATTTTCCTTTTTTTTTTTCTACTAGAAAGACTGTTAAGTTACAGAGCAGGTATCAATATGCCTTGAGATGGGTAAGGACTGTTTAAATAAACTTCAAGGGAGTTCATGTTTTCACTGGGCTATCAACTAGACTTCAAAAATATTCTTAAGCTAATGAGATGATCATTATGCAGCCATACCTCACTATAAATTGCCCCAACCAATATTGCATGGAGAGGCAGTCATTATATCCAAGTCTGCCTAAGCAGGACAATACCCTGCTATCTAGAACATCACTCAACCTATCACCCTAATGCATTTGAACACTTAATAGAGCCTACATTTAAAACTATGAGGTGTTAGATTCTCCAGTCTGAGCCTGTTACTACCTCTATATTTTCTGTAATGAGCATTGTTTCCATGTCCCTGATTACTCTCCTTAAAATTCATAAAATTATTGTTATAGATATTCAGAGCTAGAAGGCATCTATGCAGAGATCGATTCCAACCTCCTCATTATATAGAAATGGAAACTGAGGAAACAGGGAGGGAAAAGACTTGCCTGAGGCCATAAGCAGGCCTGGGATATGTATCCAGGTAGCCTGGCTTTGACTCCAGCATTCTTTCCACCATTCCTTTCACAGACCTAGTGAATGGCATTAAGTGGGGATATTCCTGTAACTGGATTTTGCTTATATTCGTAATATGCTCCAGTGTTCATTCAAATTCAGTGGATAAATTCATAAGGAGATAAAAGAAACTCAGAGAATATCGGTAAAGGCAACAATATAAGTCAATACATGAACAGAACTTAGTACTGCAGAGGATCACTTAGTTTAACAAGTAAATCCTGGTAAAATCCCACTGGGGACATTTCCAGGACATGGTGCTAAAGAGTCCTGGACCACATAAGACAGTCCCAGCACATCTAATGTTTTCCCTGTTGTAAACACATTGGAATGAAGCTTTTCAGAGAAAAGCTCTGAGGTTATGACTTATCTTCATCAAGTGACTGATGGAATTTCAAATTACATGTAATCTGGAGGGGGGCAAAAAGAGCCAAATAGAAAATACCAGACCTACACCAAGTGCCAACTAGAACCTATTTTCCCGTTATCCCAAAATCATTAAAATTATCTGTTGTGACTTTCTGGACCACTGGAAAAAATTGTCAAAGGAGACTCTACTTTCCAGGATGGAGGGGAAAAGCACTCTTTGAAAGAGAGAAAAAGACAAACATGTCTATCACAAGGCCTGAAGGAAGCTTAACCACATCAAACAGAGTAGACAGGCCTCTCAGGGGACTTCAGTTCTCTGATCTGCACCCAGGCATCTGGGAAACTCCAGGCCAGCCTGGTCAGTCATGTGCTAGGGCGGAAGTCCAAAAGAGCTTTACTATGATCCTATGCTCTGGTCCTTCCGGAGGTTTCTGAAGATGGAGGCTGTACCTTAACTGTATAGAAGGTGAATAGAATTTAGAGCTTGACATTTTTACTAAAGCTGGACCCAGTAATTACAACAGTATATTGAGCTCCCTATGAGGAACTTCCTTTTACTAATGCAGATCTGTGTTTTCTCTACAATTTATACTTATAGAGTTTCCTGGGGGTATTTTCCAGGGTCAAAAAGCCAAGGTATGTCACAGACTAGACTTGAATTTCCATCTTCCTGTCTCTGAAGTGGACTCTACTATACCAACTTTCCCCTAAAGAGGGGACATTAGAGATCTTCTAGGTTAATGCTCTCATTTAACAGATGAGGAAATTGAGTCCCAGAATGATTAAGTAGTTTGCCCAAAGTCACAAGGTAGTAAGTAGCAGAGCCAAAATTCCAAGAACTCTGATTCCAAATTCAACATTTTTTCCATCACACAGTGTTGCCTCCTGATCTTCTGTGGCAAAGAATCTCTTGGGTATCTGTTGTAACTCTTATGTTATGCAAAGAACTCTAGTCTTACCTCTGATAGAATAAAGGAGAGCAGCTTCCTATGGAAATGTTCCTGAAAACCAAATCACACATAAGTGCCAAAAACTGAGGGAAGGGGGGTGCTCAGTATAGCTTTTTTTCCCTAGAAACAGCCATTACTCTGTTAGTGCAAAATTACATGATGCTAGGCACTGTGTGCCACGTCACACTCACTCAAGTGAGTGATTTTCTGTTGAAATATCTCCTTATAGGAGATGCATGAACATTTCAGACATGACTGAAGGAAAGTTTAATGAAGCAGCAAATTACAGGCTTCCTTGGAATTTTTCTGTACAAAATACCATATAGGTATTTCATGGCAAAAGCATGTAGGCATTTGTGGTCAGGGAGTTGTTTTCTTTTCTTTTTTTTTTTTTTTTTCTGGAGTCTCGTGGTAGTACCACAGTTGTCCTGGCGTCAGTGGTTGTGGGAAGTGGTCAGCCCTACTTGCAAAGATATCCTTGTACAAAGACCTACCTGCTACCTCAGTGTACAAAGGGGAGAGAAAGAAGGAAATCAGCACTGGCCTAGGAACTAGGAAGGCTTGTTCCTGGTCTGGCTCTGCTTCTTCCTATTTGTGTGACCTCTTGCAATTCACTTGCCCTCTCAGCTTTCTCTGTGAAAATGGGACCATGTGGACTTGATGATCTCTAATGTCCCATCTATCTTACTTTATAACTTCAACACACACACATACACACACACAAACTTATGTATGTGCATATATATAATATGTAATAATATATACATATATAATGCATACATATGTTTTCATGTATATAATGGAAAATAATATGTATAAAATTTTCTGCATTAATAGTGAGAAAAGGGATTTTGCATCCAAAAACTTGGGTTCAGATTCTATATCTATGACTTAACTATATGCTCTGTAAATGAAATGAAAACTGTAAAACTGCTTTGACAAAGGTACTAAAAGATATTCAAGATGGAACCCTCATTAAAAGTCAGGTAATAGTCATGATTTATCCCTATAGCCTCATTGGGGTAAAGAGGTGATCTGGAGTGCCAGGGAGACACTAGAGGTTGAGAATGGGCCTAACAAAGTAATATTATTTACCTGTTACCCAAGAACAAGTTTGACTAAGTTCAGAGAGGCTGATTACAGCTTAAGGCTGGCCATAAGCAGGTAAGGTAGGCTTTGAGGCATGGCAAAGATCTGCACATTTGCACACTCAGGCCAAGCCAAGGTTCATTAGGGGAAGTTCATCCCTTTAATGTTGGCCAGCAGATAAATTTTTGGGGAGAGACAGCAATTAATAATGATACCTACTCAGAACTGTAGCTGGAGTGGGAAAAGGTTGAAGGGATTGTAGTCTGTACCAATGGATAAAGTGCCAACATCCATGAAATCATGGGTTTTAAACTTATTTACGATTATGTAATACTCATGTGAAATCACATCTTTTCATATTTTCAATCTAAAATCTGCAAAGTTAAATCAAATTAACCACCCTCAACCAGTGCTATCCTCAGAAACTTGATCATTTAAATGTTTCTATATCATATGTGCTAGGATAGGAAGGCAGCTGTGTACAAAGTATGGAGAAATAAATATGCATTTATGGAGCACCTAATAAGTGCCAGGCACTTTGCTAAGCACTTTATAAATATTATTTCATTTGATCTTCCCAACAACCCTTGGAAGTGGGTGCTGTTATTATTTATATCTTATAATTGTGGAAATTAATACAAACAGAGGTGAAAGTGATCTGCCCAGAATGATGTAACATTAAGTATCAGAGGAGGTTTGTGGAGATGTGATTTTTAGTGAATGATTTGTTCTTCATATCCGAGGAGACAGAATTATCCTAGTTCATACTGGCAAAGCGTATGTATGTGGGAGGAAGGGGAGGAGGGAGAGGAGAGGCCTTTGTGGCATTTCTGCAGTCAATTCTGCCTTTATCCTTGCCAGAAGGATGTGGAGTGGGAGACTTAGGAAAATATGGAATATGGAGGAGGCACCAAAGACTGCTTTGAGCCTATCCCTCCTGCACACCAAGGTTCAGTTAAATAAATATTATTAAATACTTACTGCACCTAAGATATTGAGACAACTTTGCCTTTTGTGGGGCTTAGGGTCAAGAAGACTTGGTTCAGACATAGTCATCCCTGACACTTATTATTCTCAAGGATCTCCCATGTAATTGGAGGGGGGAAAGGAGGGAGAGAGCATACATAAATAGCTGTGGTATGTGAGTGATAGATAGGCAAAGTATTAGAGAAAAGTAAGAGGGATATGACCACATCAAGAGCATGGGAAGGAGAGGAATGATTCTGGCAGGGTTCCATGACTGAAACGTTGGGGATAGGTTGTATAGAGTTTTAAATACTAAGCAAAGGAGGTCACACCTGAAATGGGCAGTGAAGGAAGACAAAGGTATCAACAGGGAGATAAAGTCTCTCCCCACTACAAGGGAAAGAACAAAAAAAAGTAGAGAAAATGGGAGAGGGTAAGACATAAATAAAAGAGAGGAAGCAATATAGTTTGGCTAGAATGAGATAGTGTAAGATAACACTCAGAAGGACATGTAAAGCTTTAAATGCCAGGCTAAAGATCTTATACTTTATTTTTCTAGAAATAAGGAAGAAGTGAATGCTTCTAAGTAGGAGAGTGACATAAGCAGAGTGACAAAATGGGAATATCATTTAGAGAGAAGAGTAAAGGCTGAATTAGAGAAGAATAGAAGAGAAGCAGGAATACCAGTTTGGAGGCTGCCATAAAAGTCTAAGGGAGAAGACTGAAGATCTGAACAAAGGTGGTTACAGTAGAAATTGAAGAGAGTGAACTGAAATAAGTAAGAGCAGAAGTGAATAGGATTTGGAAGAAGTGGTATGAGATATATGGAAGGTTCTAAGAATGAAATTGTAAGTCAAATTGCCTGGGTGCTATCAGCAAAAATTGAAGAGAAGCAGCATTCAGGAAAGAAGAATTCGCCAGCTTCATCATTTTGATCTTTGGGTGCCAGTGGGATATCTGGAAAGAAATATCCATCAGTAATTTAGAAATACAAGACTAGAATTCTGGGAGAGAGATCAAGGAGAGATGAGGGTCATCTGAATACAGATGATAACTGGAGCTATGGAAAAAATGAGATTTACTTTTATTTATTTCCTATTTATCCTCTACATAACTAGCTTTGTATATATTTGTTTGCATGCTGCCTCCTCCTTTAGACAATAAACTCCCTGAGAGCATACTATTTTGCCCCCCCCTTTTTTATCCCTACTGCTTAGTACAAAATCTGGCATACAGTGCATAATAAATACTCATGGACTTACTGAAAAAAGCAAACAAAGAAAAGAGATGTAAAAATGAGTGTGGAGAGGATGAGCAAAAGAGGTAAAGGAGTTAACTCCCTAGGATTTACCCAGTGAGTCACAGATGAGTAATTGGAGAAAACAAAAATAACATTATCAAGGAGGAAAGAATATCAGTCAATCAAGAATTAACACCTACTACATGCTGAGGCATTGTATTAGGCTCTGAGATAACAAAGAATGTAATAATTCCTAAGCAAAAGGAATTTACATTTCTAATAAAGATAAATATAAACATAGATAAAACATAGATAACATGGACATAAAGTGAGTAAATACAAACATATGTGTGTATCCCACCCTATCTAATACTTTGTGAGGGAAAGAATTGGTAATTGGGGTGGAGATGTAAAAAAAAAAAGGCTTTATGTAAAATCTGGAACTTAAGCTGTATCTTCAGGAAGGAGAGGGATTCTATAAAAAAAGGATATGAAGGGAATACCTTTAGGCATAGGGGACAACTAGAGTGAAAGTATAGAAATGTAGTGTCTTATGAGTAATACTAGAGAAAAGATCAGCTGAACTAGACTGCAGAGTATGAGAGGCTACAGAGTAGTTTATATTTTTCTCACTAGAAATAATATGGAACCAGAGGAGGTGAATGTTTAAGGGAGTGATATTGTTAGGAATGTACAATATATAGAATAGACTGAAGTGGGCAGAAATCTGTGGCAGGGAGAATAATTTAGAGGCAGTTGTAATAATGGGCAGCTAGGTGGCACAGTGGATAGAATGCCAGGCCTGGAGTCAAAAAGATCTGAATTTGAGAGGGCAGAGCCAAGATGTCAGAGTAAAGGCAGGAACTTGCAAAATCTCTCCTCCAAACTGCTCCAAATTCCTTTAAATAATGACTTCAAACACATTTTAGAGCATCAAAATATCTAAAAGATGAGTTGAACATTTTCCTGCTGAAGGCAACTTAGGAAGTCAGCAGCAAAAGTCTATGACAATAGGGTGGGAGTCTAGCATGCAGTCCTAGTGCAGCTGTGCCAGCACAGCCCCAACCCCAGTCTAGTCCCAAATCCAGCCCCTGCCCTGGCCCTGGCTCTAGCCTGGCCCCAGCCTGATCTATAACTCAGTAGCAGTCCTGGTGGCTTCTAGGCTTTTCAGCCCAGAGACACCAAAGAGAACCTAAGGCAGGCAGAAAAAGTCTGTGGAACCAAAGTGGGAGCCTGGCACACAATCCCAGCACAGGCCATGCTGCCAAAGCCCCAGCTCCAGTCTGGACCCCAGTGCCTGTGAGGTGGGTCCTCTGAATCAGCAGTGGTGCTGGATGCTTCTGGACCTCTCAGCCTGGGGACATCAGGGAGGATGTAGAAAATCATAGAGAGGGTCTATAGCACCAGGGTGGGAGTCCAATATGCAGTTCTAACACAGGCTGTCAGTGCAGCCCCATCCCTAGCCAGAACACTAGATCTTACAGCTACTGTGAGGTGGGGGGGACACACCTAACAGCTCCAGGATAGAAAAGAGCCCTTGTGGTCAGATACCTTGAAGGGTCTCTCAAAACAGCTGCACAGAACCCATGAAGTGTGGGACAGTGCACCCGCCACCCTGGAAACAGAGCCTTTCTTTAACAAAGAGTTAAAAGCTGACAAATAAGGTAGGAAAATGAGCAGAAAATAAAAAAAATACTTACCATTGAAAGTTATAGTGAGAAGGAACATCAAAACACACATTCAGAAGATGATAACAAAATTAAACTCTTATATCCAAAGTCTCCCAAGAAAAATAAGAATCAGGCTCAGGCCATGAAAGAGCTCAAAAGGAATTTTGAAAATTAAATAAGAGAGAGAGAGAGAAGAAAAAATAGGAAAAAATTGTGAGTGGTGCAAAAGGAAATACATAATAGCTAATGAAGAGAAGAATGCCTTAAAAAGCAAAAATGGCCAGTTGGGAAAGGAGGTACAAAAGCTCACTGAGGAAAATAATTCCTTAAAAAATAGAATCGAGCAAATGGAAGCTAATGACTTGATGAGAAATCAAGACACAAGAAAGCAAAACCAAAAAAGTGAAAAAAAATAGAAAAAATGTAAATGTCTCATTGAAAAAATAACTGACTTAGAAAACAGATTTGGAAGAGATAATTTTAAAATTATTGGTCTACCTGAAAGTCATTATCAAAAAAAGAGCCTGGACATCATCTTCTAATAAACTGTCAAGGAAAATTGTCTTGATATTCTAGAACCAAAGAGTAAAATAGAAATTGAAAAAATCCACTGATCACCTCCTGAAAGAAATCCCAAAATGAAAATTCTCAGGAATATTATAGCCAGATTTAGAAACTCCCAGATCAAGGAGAAAATATTGCAAGTATCCAAAAAGAAACAATTCAAGTATAGTAGAGCTACAGTCAAAATAATACAAGATTTAGCAGCTTCTACATTAAAGGATCAGAGGGCTTGGAGTATGATACTCTAGAGAGCAAAGGAGGTAGGATTACAACCAAGAATCACCTACCCAGCAAAACTGAGTACAATCCTTCAGAAGAAAAGGTGGATATTCAAGGAGATAGAGGATTTTCAAGCATTCATGATGAAAAGACTAGAGGTGAATGGAAAATTTCATTTTCAAATATAGGACTCTGGAGAAGCATAAGGAGGTAATCAGGAAAGTGATATCATAAAGGACTTAATAAGGTTTATCAGTTTACATTCTTATAGGGGAGGATGATATTTGTAACTCATTAGAACTTTCTCATTATTATGGCAGTTAGGAGTATATCTAGATAGAGGGCACCAGTGCAAGTTGAATATGAAGAGATTATATCTTTTTTTTTTTTTTTTTTGCTGAGGCAATTGGGGTTAAGTGGCTTGCCCAGGGTCACACAGCTAGGGAGTATATCTTTTTTTTTAATAATGAAATTAAGGGGTAAGACAGTAATATACTGGGAGAAAGGGAAAGGGAGAAGTGGAATGATGCAAATTATCTGCCATAAAAAAGAGGCAAAAAATAAAACTTTTACAGTGGAGAGGAAGGAGAGAAGAGGGTGAGTGAGTGAATCTTACTCTCATCAGAACTGGCTCAAAGAGGAAATAATATACATACTCAGTATAGGTACAGAAATCTATATTACTTTGCAGGAAAGTAAGAGGGGAATGGGATATGGGAAGGAGGAGGAAAGTGATTTAAAAAAGAGGGCATAACAGGAGAGAGAGTGGTCAGCATCAAAATACTTTTGAGGAGGGACAGGGTAAAAGGAAAGAAAGAATAAATGGGAAGAAATACAATTAGCAATAATAAGTGTAAAAAGAATTTCAAAGCAAATGACTCTGGAACATCCAGTTTGAAATATTCAATAGGTAACTGATGATTTGGAAGTAAAATTTAGGGAAAGGACCCTATAAGGGTAGATATATAGACGTGGGTGTCATTTGTAGATAAGGTAGTTAAGCCAAAGGTTTAATTTAATGATTAACTAGAGAGATAGAGTGTAGAGGGAAAAAAGAACCTATAACAAAATCTATGTGGCATATTCTGCAATAGGAGGTGTGATATAGATAATGATAGTGAAAGAGATAGAGAAGGAGCAGCCATAGGAGTATAAGGAGAATTAGGAGATGTGTTACACGAATATGGAAAGGATATCCAAGAAAGGTGGCCCACACTGATAGAGAAATCAAGGATGATGAATCAATCATAGATTTCATCTCACTTTGAATTCCAAACTCAGATGCAGTGAAATTGAGTATTCTTGGAAAATTTGAGGGCTATGGGAAGCTTACACCATACCTCTGCACAGCCTGCTTGGCTGGGAGCCTTTTGCTTTTGTAAGTGCTAACATTTATCAAATTCACCCACAATGTTGATTAGAGAGACACATGCAACAGGGGCTCCAGAAATGCCATATGGAATTTTGATTCATTCAGCAATAGATCTTTTTCCATCTGCTAGATGTCACAAGTGTGTCTGAGCACAGCTACTACTTGGCCAAGGAGAGATAATGTCTCATCACAGCACTGTACATGTGCAGAATATTATTTCCTTTGGCACTAAGAAGATCTTTCATAATCTTTCCTTTATGATTAATAGTAAGAGTCATAGTCTCTAATGAATTCTCTAATTTGGCCTGTTTTTCTACTTGTCATTACTGAAATTTAGGATGTGATTTTTTTATCCCATTCTCTCATTTTACAAGTCAAATTCCTTATTTCATAGATAGAACTATGTTTGGATTATTGGTTATTATAGATTATTTTATTGGGAGTAGGTTTTCTTCTAGTGAAAGAACTCTAGGGTTCACGTTAGCCAATTTAAAAACAATATGCCTCAACCAAAGTCATCTTCTGATACTTCATCATATCAAAGAACTGAGTTAGGATTCCTGAAGGCTAAGCCAAGATCTGGCAGATACAATTGAGTTTTGAGTAGGTAAGGCGGCAATACAGTTCAGCTATGTTTATGATTGTCTTAATATTCCTCCAAATTGATATTTCTCCACATTTCCTTGACCTTTTTTATCTCTCTGCTCTCATTTTTCTCCTCCACTACAAATCTAGCAAGTTCATTCAGCTCTAAATCCATATCTCAATTTGCCTAATAGTATGTTACTTATAAATGGCCAACTCATAGGTTCAGCATGTTTAAAAGAAAACTTTGCTTTACCTCTAAACCTGCTCTTTGAGTTTTCTATGTTATATTACTTTTCAATCTATCTTCTCTTTTACTTCTTATTTATCAAGTCTTGTAGATTCCACTTCCATATTATCTCTCATATTTGCTACCTTTACCACCAAAATAAAGGATCTTATTATCATTTATCGAGGCTTGCAATAATTTAGCATGTTCCTTCTTCTATTCTCTTTTTATTTTATTAAAAGCTTTATATTTACAAAACAAATGAGTGATTTTTCTACATTGACCTTTGCAAAACTATTTTTTTTTGTTCTAAGCTTTTCCCCTCCTTCCCCCCACCCCCACCCCTAGATGACAGGCAATCAAATACATGCTAAATATGTTAAATTATATGACAAATCCAATATATGTATATATATATCTATACATATCTTACTGCACAAGAAACATCAGATCTAGAAAGAGAGAGAGAAAAAAAAAACAACCTAAGAAGGAAAACAAAATGCAGGGAAATATTCACAGAAAGCGTTAAAATGCTGTATTGTGGTTCACACTCAGTTCCCTCAGGCCTCTTTCTGGATGTATATGGCTATCTTCATCGCTGAACAATAGGAACTGGTTTGAATCACATCACTGTTGAAGAGAACCATGTCCATCAGAATTGATCATCGTATAGTCTTGTTGCTGTATATAATGTTCTCCTGGTTCTGCTCATTTCTCTCAGCATCAGTTCATGCAAGTCTCTCCAGGCTTCTCTGAAATCATCCTGCTGGTCATTTCTTACCAAACAATAATATTCCATAACATTCATATACCATAATTTATTCAGCCATTCTCCAGTTGATGGGCATCCTTTCAGTTTCCAGTTTCTTGCCTATGAAAAGGGCTGCCACAAACATTTTTGCACATGTGGGTCCCTTTCCCTCCTTTAAAATCTCTTTGAAGTATAGGCCCAGTAGAAACACTGCTGAGTCAAATGGGATGCACAGTTTGATAACTTTGAGTATAGTTCCAAATTGCTCTCCAGAATGGCTGGATCCGTTCACAATTCCACCAACAATGTATCAGTGTCCCAGTTTTCCCACATCCCCTCCAACTTTCGTCATTATCTTTTCCTGTCATCTTAGCCAATCTGACAGGTGGGTAGTGCTATCTCAGAGTTGTCTTAATTTGCATTTCTCTGATCAATAGTGATTTGGAGCATCTTTTCATGCGACTAGAAATAGTTTCAATTTCTTCATCTGAAAATTGTCAGTTCATATCTTTTGACCATTTATCAACTGGAGAATGGCTTGAATTCTTATATATTTGAGTCAATTCTCTATATATTTTAGAAATGAGGCCTTTATCAGAACCTTTGAATGTAAAAATATTTTCCCAGTTTATTGCTACCCTTCTAATCTTGTCTGCATTCATTTTGTTTGTACAAAAACTTTTTAACTTTATATAATCAAAATTATCTATTTTGTGATTGATGATGATCTCTAGTTCTTCTTTGGTCACAAATTCCTTCCCCCTCCACATGTCTGAGAGGTAAACCATCCTACGTTATTCTAATTTGTTTATAATATCATTCTTTATGTCTAGTTCATGAATCCATTTCGACCTTATCTTGGTATATGGTGTTAGGTGTGGGTCAATGCCTAGTTTCTTCCGCACTAGTTTCCAATTTTCCCAGCAATTTTTGTCAAATAGTGAGTTTTTATCCCAAAAACTGGGGTCTTCGGGTTTATCAAACACTAGATTACTATTGTCATTGAGCATTTTGTCCTGTGAACCTAATCTATTCCACTGATCCACTACTCTATTTCTTAGCCAGTACCAAATGGTTTTGATGACCACTGCTCTATAATATAGTTTTAGATCTGGTACAGCTAGGCCACCCTCATTTGCTTTTTTTCCCCTTAATTCCCTTGAACTTCTATTCTCTTGCAAGATACAAGAGTATTCTCTCTTACACAGAGATCTGGTAATATTTGCTTAAAATTTTCATTGGCTCATCGCTGCTCTATAACAACAGTTCAAATTCTTTTGATTGGCTTTCAAAGCCTTCCACAATTTGGTCTCATCTTTTTCAGTATTATATCACATGATTTCTGTCCAGGCACAAATCACATTATCTTAAAAGCATTCGAAAAATGAAATGAAAATAGAAAAACAAAAATGGAAGAGACATGTTAATATTTCTTTATAAACTATTTTCTTCATCAATTTTCATTGTTCATATCACAATCCCTAATGAAGGACATAAGGGAGGCAGGGAGGGAGATGGGGAAGGTTGAGAGAGAGAGAGGAAGAGAGATTGAGTTAGGTAGAAAGAGAGACAAAGATAAGACAGATGGACAGAGACAGACCAAAAAAAAAAAAAAAAAAAACCGAGACAGAATTAGCTCAGTTAGCCTAGACCAGATTAACATACAGAGTAGTTCTGTGGTAGGCATGACATAAGTGAGAGTTCTGATTCTCAAGATAAGAAATGACTGGAAAGTATCCTGAATAATTTTATTATCACTTCCCCAAAAAATGTGATTGAGAGGAAATTAATATTTTCTTATTGCTATTATAATTTTATGAGAATAATTTCTACACATATCAAAGACATCCTTAATGGAAATATGAGAAGGAAATAGGGTAGGTTTTTATAAATTATAAATAGCAGACTATATATGTATATATATGTATAATTATACATATATATGTACATGTTACATGTATATATATATAGTGTACAGAGAATATATAAAATCTTCTTGTGTTTATTGTATGGTGACTATAACAAAGCATTTGGTTTGGGAGAGGAAAATAAAGATTTAAAGGCTCATCTTGAACAGGATATCTCTTGTGCATATGTTAAAATAATGCAAGATCTCTTGGAAGAGCAACAGAGATAACTTTGTGGATTGCTGAGGAAGATATGTATTTGCCAAAGGTGTTTGCTACTGTCATGGAAGATGTCCAATACACAGTCTGAATGGAAGGATTCCCTATAGACCTTCAAGTCCTCCAGATGTATGTTTGCAGATGATGTTTTGCTGATTACATTAAGTCCTAGAACATTGTGGAACTCTTTCTCTCTCCTCCCCTTAATCCTCACAATGAAATCCACAACCATTAAAACAATCTATCCTTACAATCCACACAGGAAAATCTAAGTGAAATTAAGAATATTCATGGACTAGACCAAGGGATATGATTAGATGGCCAGCCTACTCAGTTGATCCATCAGTACATATATTTTATATATATACTATGGATCAACAATTAAATAGGTCCATAAATGAACAGAAAGAAGAATACGGAATGGATTGCATTTGGGAAACCAGCACTTTCAAAAGACCAGAGCTTCTCTTTAAAACAAAAGTTTATCTTCTAAACATTGGTATTCTTTGAATGATGCACATGGATACAAATTGTGAAATATTACCATTTCTGAAAAATCAAAATTGCAGTCTCTCTAAAGGGCACTGGATACACATAGTGCGTATTAATGGCACATTTTCGTTAAGGAATCACATTTAAGAATGTGATTAAGAATTTTAGAAGATTTTAAGAGTGTAAAAGATATCCATAAACACATATGAATGGAAAAGCTGGCAGAATGCTAAAGTAGGGATCTAAAAATAGCAACTGCATAATCTTCATGATCCATTGGTGTCCAGGTAATTTTCAAAGACCTAGAGGAAGGACACCCCTCCCCCAACATGTTGGATGATATTCTTGCTGAATGGAAGGGCATGAACTGAAAAGGGAGGGCATGGACAAAAATCATAAGAGATGAAAAAGTATGACTCTACAGTTATCCCTTCCCCCTTGTGACTTTCCTCATTGCAGTTTTGATATATCACAGGTTAATATAAGAAATCAAATGGGAATTTTTGGGGATTTTTGCAAAACATGCAGTTGGCATATAAAAGCCAACAGATGATATAGAAGTTCAGAAACTCAGAAATGCATAAAATATATGTATGATGTATATCAAACCAAATTTTATAATAAGATACTTTAAATACCCCATAAAAGAAAGAAGAAAAAATTCATACTTTTTTCTGGTATGAAGGGCCAATAAATTTTATGCAGATTTTCAAGATCAGAAATGGGGAGGACCACCACACTCCTAACCCCTGTGATGTGAAAGGGATAACTGAATTGTGATCCATATTTTTGGAAGAACACACTCTTCAATAAGAAAATAGATTCACTGAAATGTTACATATAGTAATTTGTGTATAGGCTCCATACGGATACAGACTATGTCTTATCTAAATTTTCTCTAGTGCCTAGCACAGTATTCTACACAGTAGGCATTTAATAAGTATTAGGTAACTGGTCTAGATAAGTACAGAAAGGCTCATTATCAGAAGATTAGGTACTGATTTGGGGACTACAATAACTGAAGAAGACTTTCTAAAGCAGGACTTTTAATATTTTTTCTACTCATGATTCTTTTTTACCCAAGAAATTTTTATGCAACTCTGGTATAAAGGTATACAAAAGAGGTGTACAAATATAACATTTATTGATGATAAATCGTAAAGAAATTTATTTTAAAAAATTATTTGTTATACCTATCATTTTATTATTTGTTAAAGATGAGAGTGAATTTGCCCACTAATGAGATTGATGTGCTTATTTATTTTTACATAAAAATTAAATTTTGGTGGAACATTTGATACCTTTTAATTTTGCCACATTTTTTGGCCACCCACAGTTTAAGAAGCTTTGGTCTAAAGTATATTGGAATATAATCTGTGGTGTCTATCATACATTTCCCTGTTTTACTTTTTTTCTGATGTCAGTGCTGAG
The DNA here is from genome assembly GCA_023553655.1 of Myrmecobius fasciatus. Classification (NCBI taxonomy): domain Eukaryota; kingdom Metazoa; phylum Chordata; class Mammalia; order Dasyuromorphia; family Myrmecobiidae; genus Myrmecobius; species Myrmecobius fasciatus. The sequence goes on from JAJPUD010002620.1 coordinate 104,246, forward strand.
TCACTCAAGAAATTAGCTTTTGTAGTTTCATCTTTCACGGCCTTGTATAATTTTAATATAAGAGTATTAAAAACTTTGTTTGAAGGGGGACATCAAGGCTTTATTTTATTTCATCAAATCTAATAATTCAATAAGTCCATTATGGATCCATTCTGTCATGTTCTCTCTATCAGTATAGATCACACTCATCCATATCTTCTTATCTTATGTGATTCTCAGTTATGATCTTCCATTGATCCTTGACAGAGAACCTTTTTATTGGAGTCCCTTTTCAAGGACTTTTTTTTTTACATTTACAATTCTGTTCAACATGTATTTATTTTGTATCAACTTCATCAAGTTTAGACATTTTAATTGATTTCATCTTAAGTACTCAGATCTGTTAGTTCCATTTTTTCACAGAGCATATTCAGTACTGATTTGACACAGTTCAAATGTGGTAGTTTTACTTTCACTGAGGATGAAAATACACCACTATGATAGTGCTGATAGATATGTCTTACTTTGGCTTCGTTGTTCTCCTTCCAGTTTCATTTACAAATGTTCCCAGGTTGGTTTGGCTGAGCTAAACAAATTCTCTGCAGGTTTATTTTCTCCATAACTGAGTTTTGCTATGTTGGGAACAGCCAAAACAGCCTAATTTTCCTTCCTCAACTGGTTTTTGCTCTTTTTTTTTTTTTTTGGCTGGGGGAAGGGAGGAAGGCTTAGTTTTCTCCTCACCTTCTACATAATGTTTTGTATATGAACTTGCATTCTAGACTGGCATTGTTATTCATTCCCATGTCTCTGTTCTTAGCAAGGAAAGAATATGTCTGTTTGGCAGAGGTGGTTTCTGAATATTGTCACCTTTACTTTGACAACTGTTTTATTTTAACTTAACTTCTCTAGGAAATGATGATAGCCAATGCCTTCTGCCTTTCCTTATTTTTTTGGAGCTGACACCTTGTTTAAACATATCAGCTGAGAGTTACAATGTACTGAATGTTTATGCTTTCTCCTAATTTGGTATTTACTTTGGACTCTGCTCTAACCAGCTGATGACTGCATACTGATAACTAATTAAAGACCATTCCATCTCTAACCAATTATTTTTATTTAAGATGCAATTATTTTCTTTATAGTTCTTTTCGGTGCTTGCCATATGCAGAACTTTCTAGTATGTAGCTGTGATGCTTCTCAGCAGTCTACTAACCTTGAATTATTTATATTTTTGACTCCAAAGTATGGTTTATAATATAATTTTCACAGTCCTCCCCATGTCAACTTTCATACTTAAGTCATTGTGTTAAAGCAGATGTGGCTTTTGTTTGGGGACCTTTGCCACTTTCTTTATGGAAGTCATTTTTTCCTCTAATGCTGGAGAGTAACTGCAATTGCTTTCTTGGTGGTTGTTTATTCCTCTTTATCTTGAGTACCAGATGATAGATGCTACTGTTCAAAGAGTGCTAGGTCTGGAGCCAGATGACCTGGACTTGAATACCAATTCTTCTCTCTCTTGTCTGTGTGACTTTGAGCAAATCATTTCACTGGACTGTCATCTCTTCATTGAAAAAATGAGGTTGTATTAAATGACCTCTTAATTCCCTTCTAGTTTTAAAACAACAGTCTTACTATGTATTCTATGAAATAACATTTCTCATAGCCTTTGAGTGCACAGTAAAACCAACTCTTAATTTCTTCATTTTAAAAAGAACGTGAAATTATTTTTACATTTAGTTGTAAATTTTTTAATGTCTTCTGGTTTCACTGATAATGAGACTGTCAATATGGCTTTGGCTCAGTTCAGGTGGTTTATCTACTCAGTAGACATTGGACCAGTTATTTCAAGTAACCAAACATTAAGTTTGTGTCTCTAAACTGTTTCTAAACTCACTCAGCTCAAGCACCATCTTCCAAAGGAAGCTTTTCCTGATCTTCTTATTTATTAATGCTCTCTCCATATTTCTCAAATGATCATAGTTATATTTATTTTTTTATAACAACAGTTTTTTATTTTTCCAAATACATGCAAAGGTAGTTTTCAACATTCACCCTTGCAAAACTTTGTGTTCCAAATTTTTCTCCTTTCTTTCTCACTTCCCCCTTCCTCAGACAGCAAGTAATCCAATACAGGTTAAACATATGCAATTCTTCTAAACATATTTCCACATTTATCATGCTGCACAAGAAAAAATTAGATCAAAAGAGAAAAAATGAAGAAGAAAAAACGTGAAAACAACAACAATAAAGATGAAAATACTATGTTGTGGAATGTGGAACACAACATAGTATGTATGCATACTATGTTGTGTTCCACATTTAGTCCCCACAGTCCTATCTCTGGATTGATACATCTATTTATCTGTTTACATGTTATAGCATCCTTGTTTAATGGGTACCAACTGTACTATGAGGGCTGGAATAGTGATGGAGACTAAAGCAGGCTTTTCCCAGTTACCAAATTGGTGATATCTTCAAACTTGAGTTTCTGAGATTATTCTTGGAGGCTTCTTTTTTTTATTATTAAAGCTTTTTATTTGCATAACATGTGTATGGGTAGTTCCTCAATATTGATATTTATAAAGCTTTCTGTTACAAAATTTCCCCCCTACTCCCCTAGATGGCAGGAAGTCCACTACATGTTAATTTTATTAAAATACTGGACAAGTCAAATATATGTGTACATATTTCCATACTTATCTTGCTGTGCAAGAACAATCATATCTACATGAACAAAAAATATCTGAGAAAGGAAACCCAATGCAAACAAACATCAATAGAGAGCATGAAAATGTTATGTTGTGGTCCACATTTCATATCCCTCTCTCTGGGTGTATATGGCTTTCTTCACTGAACAATTGGAACTGGTTTGAGACATTTCATTGTTGCAGAGAGCCATGTCCATCAGAATTGATCATCATATAGTCTTGTTGTTGCCGTGTATAATGATCTCCTGGTTCTGCTCCTTTCACTCAGCATCAGTTCATGCAAGTCTCTCCAGACCTCTCTGAAATCGTCCTGCTGGTCATTTCTTACAGAACAATAATATTCCATAACATTCATATACCATAATTTGTTCAGCCATTCTCCAATTGATGGGCATCCATTCAGTTTCCAGTTTCTAGCCACTACAAAAAGGGCTGCCACAAACATTCTTGCACATGTGGATCCCTTTCCCTCCTGTAAGATCTCTTTTGGATATAGGCCCAGTAGAAACACTGCTGGGTCAAAGGGTATGCAGTTTGATAACTTTTTGAGCATAGTTCCAAATTGCTCTCCAGAATGGTTGGATCCGTTCACAGCTCCACCAACAATGTATTAGTGTCCCAGCTTTCCCACATCCCCTTTCTTGGAGGCTTCTATGAAAAAGATTCTGGAAAAGAACTGTGTAACTTGTAGGTTCATGCTATATAGGGAGGAAGGAAAGCCTATATGGTTGAGTGGTATGCTCCCAGTACTTGGAAGCTGACTCTTCCATTTAAGTTCTTCCAAAGTGTGGACCTCCTGTCATACATAATGGGTGTTAGAAGCTGAGCAGTGATCTATCTTTCCCTCCTCCTAGAATTACACTAGAATCAGATATAGTAGTGAGATTACAGAGTGGCTGGGTGAGCTCTCTTTACCACCTCTCCTTCTCTGCCTATTAAAGGCAGATTAGTTCAAAGCTTCTATCTCCATTAAGCTGGTAGTCTATTTCTTTTTGGTCCTCCTTTACCAGAATATGGCAGAGATCAAGGAAGAAGCATAATCTATTCCTCATCATAGGCAACTCAGGCAACTATTTCCTTGTGAATGATTTGTTTCTCATGTATTTATCACTATTATTATTACTTAGAAATCTGGTTTCCCCTTTATAGAAAAGAAAATCCATTGTTCACCAAATCTTTGTCTTGGAAATTAATGATATCAGTAGAAAACCTGGAAAAAGTTTTTGATCTCTATAAAGAGACTGTAGATATATCTCTGCTTCAGCATAGCTGAAAAGTGAGAGGAGAAGGCACTAGTATTATGTGGAGGTTCCCTAAGCAAAAGAAATATATTAATATTACACCTAGGTAAACAATTTACACAATGAGAGGGGTCTATAAGCAAAGACAGAATAATATGGTTACTTCTTCATATATCTATAACCCTAAGTGAGATAAGCCCTTGAGGCAAAGGAAGCCAAACTCAAGTAGAACCAGCCTCCAAAGCAGTTACCTTGCTACAACCTGGGATATCTAGCCTTTACACTTATAACAAGAGACACAAAAATGCTAGAAACAGGAAACAACCGTGTGTGTGTGTGTGAGACAGGGCTGATGTTCCTTTTGCAAAACCTTTGAGAAAATAGAGTTACTTGTATATCATTATAAGACATCCAAGCATAACTCTTTTTAGAGGAAGATAAAAAGAAGGGAAATCTGATAGGTAGACCTGAAATTGAAATTATAGCAAATATGAATTGGTCATGGTTCTTCTAATATGGCCATCATTCAAACAGGATCTGGGCTGATTTCTCTTTATACTCACTGTAAAGAAAGGCTTTATTCAGCTAATGAGTAATATTAACTAGATAAAAAAGGCTTAACATATTTGAGAGGCAGTTTGGTGCCTTACCATGGACACAGCTTTGACAGGCAAAGGACCCATGTACAAATCCTGGCTCTGATATTTAGCATGTTTTGGTCTTAGGCAAATCACAGCTTTTCTGGGCTTGAATTTTATCCTCTAAAATGAAGGAATTGGACCAGATGATCTTTAAGTGTCCTTCCCAGTATCAGACCCAGGAAACCAATATATTTCTTGGATGAAATCTGAAAGACTTTAGAAGCCTTACTAGAAGTCAAGCTAATGACACACCAAGGCAACTCTATACTACTACAAGAGAAACAGATTTCCCAATTCCATTCCTCAGAGGGTTTATAGTAGTTATAATGCAATAGAAAGAACACTGGAATTTAGAGTTGGTTGACCCAAGTTCAAAAATTAGCTCAGCCACTTACCAAATGTAGGATCTCAGGCAAATACTTTTGCTAAAATCCAATTTCTTAATGTGTAAAATATAGATCTACTACAGTACCTACATTTCTTATTTTATAGAGCTATTTGTGGATAATACATGATACACCTAATTTCATACAGGTAGGAAATAGCAGAGCCCTGCAGGATCTGAACCCAAGTCCTCGGACTGCAAATCCTGGCTCCTTTTCTGAAAAAGCATGATAGCTCATGATCACTAGAGAAGTATATGTGGAGTCTGCATGACCACTTCTCAGGGGAGCTGTAGAAAAGAATCTTGCTTCTGGCAGTGGTTGAACTGAATGACTTCTGGAATGCTATCCAAATCTGAGGTTCTATGATTCCAATCTGGTTGCTGAACAAGAAATATCATGTTTTCCCCCTTCTTTAATGAACAAAAATATTCTTATTCCTATTAAAGCAACAATAAATCTTTTTGACCTATGAAATCTTATCATGGAACAAATTTCAACTGAACTAGCATGATATTGACTCATTAACTTTTATTAATATTAGACAGGTCTACAAGGAGCTAATTCACAAATTTATCCAGGCTGACAAGGTTATTATTCCAGGTGGATATAAATTGTTATTTATCCATAACCATGAACATCCAGTATATATATTTTTTACAATCCAACTGTTTCCTTATGTTTTGTTAACTTATTGTAACTGAGAGCATACTGCCACCTGATAAACTCAGAGGGAATCTTGTCTTTTCTGTAATTTTCTAGCCAAAACATTTATGGCAGCTCACCTCCTATGAGAAATATGAATTGGATCACATTATCCATCTATGTTTGCCAATAGCAAGTGGAGCCTAAAAAGTGCATTTGATATTAGAATGAAACCCCAATACAACCTGGAGTCCACTACATTGAGTATTCATGAACTGAAAGCAGGCAGGAGAGGAAATCCCTGGAGAGTTTCAAAGGAAGATGAACCTTTAATATGGCAGAATCTTTGGGAACCCAGGAGACATTCCAGCCAGATGTTCTGAGGTCGAGGTAATATGATTCCAAGAAGGAAGAGGATGTGTTTCTAAGAATTCCCTGTTGTGCTTTAATTTACTGCAGTCTTGTGGAGGACACATGTGGTGATAGCAGGTGGACTTTCAGCCTGATCATTAACCCAAGGCTGGGCAACAAACTCTGGGACATTTCTTTCTTGACTATAGTTCTGTTTAACAGGCTGGTAAAAACATCTTTTTTTTCTAGAATGCTCTACCGGGTGTTTTGAAATCTGGGCTAGAATGAAAAAATGCTGTAGACTGAAATGGCTACTATTGATAGCATTTAAAATGAGGTATTACCAACCTGATAACAAATATACCAGAACATGTACATATATAACCCAACAGCCATGAAATCTTGAACTACTTATATCACCTTTATAAATTTATTTTCTCATTAGATAAGGAAAGAAAAGAGAAAGGGAAACATTTAATAGACATATACTTTGTGCCGGGCATTTTAATCTATTTTATGAATCCCATTGTACAGATGGGGAAACTGAGGCAGGAAATGGTTATATGACTTGCTCAGGATCATACAATTAGTAAGTGTGAGGCCAATTTGCAACTCTGCCACCTGGACATAAGGCTTCTTACAATTCTAAGCTGTTTAATGCAATGGATAAAGCACTTGACCACGAGTAAGGAAGACTAGAATTCAAATCCTGCCTCAGCTGTTTCTTAGCTGTATAACTTTGGACAAGTTACTCCATCTGCCTCAACTTTATCATCTATTTTAGAAACAAGACCCCAGACTCAATTCCAAAGTCTGTGATATTTTATTGGAAGAGCAAGAGAGATTGAAGGATGCAGCCTTAAATTCTCATGAGAAGCAGGAGTACCCCCACAGAGAGTGCAAGCCAGAGGAAGCTTTTCTAGGTTAGTGCCCTCCCTGCCCCCTCCCACTTAACCTTTAATTGGCTAGAGGAATAGTTCCTGGTAGCCCTAAGAATGCCCTCTTCCTCACCCCATTGTGCCTAGATTTGTGTTAGTGCTCCCTATGGGCAGAGAAGATGCTTTGCATGAGCCTCATTAAGCAAGCACAGTAAAGAAAAGTCTCCTTCTCATTGATCCCAGCTGGTTTAAGCTAGTTTCTAGTCTAGACCCTTTTATCAGAATTCTGCAGCCTTGTCAGTTTCTCCTTCTGAAAGCTCATTGGTCAGTGATACTGATTATCTTTTATTACTTTGAAGTCTGCAACATTCTGTGGAAACTTAGCTTTTCAATATTTCTCACTGTCTGCTCAAGTTTTTCTGAGTAATTGAATTTTAGCTGTTCTGTGGAAACTTAACCCCAGTTTGTCTCTCACAACTATAAAATGTGAAATATATAAGTGTAAAATAATAATAGTACTACCTCCCAGGCTTGTTGTGAGGATTAAATGAGAGAATATTTTTAAAGTGCTTTACAAATCCCAAAGTACTATGTAAATATTAGTTATCATCATCATCAGCATCACCATCCTAGTGATCATGTAGGAAACTTTTTTTAGAATCTGCTTTCAAAGTTACATTGTGATTCCCAAAAGAAACATAGTTTCATGACATTATAGCTATGATTCATATTTTCTTACCCTAACATGGCATAACCAGTAGATCTTTTTCCTTCCTTTCCTCCTACTTCCTATCACTGCGACAACAGTTCATTCATTACACTTGGTCTCCGAGTGACATTTGGCATTTTCTAAAAATTAAATACCGTTTTAGTAGAGCAAGATTTGTTATCACTAAGGTTCTTCCAATGGTGTCCTATTAACTCTTGGGGCATTTCCAAAGAGAAATGCAGGAATCATCTGATCACAGTGGCATTCAAACAAATGTGCATCCTTTTCTTTGGACAGCATTTATTTAGGTTTCAGTTCTCATGTATGCATCAGTCATGACTTAACAATTCCTGCTCCTGTTTCTCCTACAAAGCGGTATTGTAAAATTACTGATACTCCTATTATTTAACCTACTTATGTCTTTTCCATTTCTCCAAAGGTACAACTATCTCTCTGGAAGCACTCTTGGTTTTTATCTTAAAAATATGTCTGAAAAGAGATTCAAAGCCTCCAACTATAAGGTAGAGCTAAAACAGCTTAAAAAAATGCCATCATTCCCATTTGGTGTTTCTAAGATTTTTACTGGTATGGAAAGTGGACTACAATTGAAAATAGTAAGAAAAGCAAACATAGGGAAGGTAGGAAAGAGGATAATAATTTGTGAAGAAATAATTTTGATGGGACAATATTCCTTTTATTTATTTATTCAAGGAAAAGAGGATTTCAGTACTTCACAAAGATTCCTTTATCAGCCAGTGCTTTCCTAGATGAGCTCTAATGGATCTAGTAAATACTTCTAAGCATCTTGATAATCAGTAAAGAAATGAAATGGATTTTAGATCTTCCTAAAGTTCTATTTACCATGAGATTTTTGAAAACTGCTGAACTAGCTGACAGACTTTATTATATAAGTTCTATTTCTTCCAATGTTAAAAGCAAGAAGGGCTTTTAGGAGAGAGGAGTTAATCTCATTTGTTCCTTACCAATGGGTTCTTTACTGGAAAAGGTGAACTGATTTTCTACTAGAGAATTGTACCCAAAGTTCCTACAGTTTCTGCTTTGGGCACAGGAGATCCTATCAAACATGTTCTAATTGGCATAAAAGTTGGGCATATTGGACTAAGAACTTTGCAAAAAGCTATCCAATGCAAGGAACATTTGTTAAATGATTATTCAGAATATGGTTTCACTGAAACACTTTCCAGTAACATTTCTAGAAATAAAGGCCATAATCTGAAGTTTCTATTTTTCTTTAAAGCAGATTAAGAAATGCAACAGTAATCCACATGAAATTGCTCAGAGAATTCTTTATAAGTTCTTATTATGAAAAAAACTAAAATCCTCTGAATAGTGTTTGAATGAAATGAATGAATAAAAATGATATTTTTTCCTTGAATGAGTAAGGGTCTCACATAATCCAACCAAATAAACATTTATTAAACCCCAACTTTATGCAAGGAGCATGCTAGATATTGGGGTACAAAAGGAAAAAATAGATCCTGACCTCAAGGGGTTTATATGACAGTAAAAGGGAAATGCTAAGAAGCAAAACTTAGTCTGACTTTATGAAAATATGGCAAGCATAAAAACTTTTTCTTCAATCTTTTTCTTCTGTTTTTAAAAACAAAGATGACTTCCTAAACTCAAAAGACCTTGACACAGGTCAAGCTTTTGCAAATTCCATTTTTAAAATTTTAACATTTATATTACATGAATTAGAAATATCCCAATTTCCTCCCTATCTCAAATATAATAGTTCAATAGGGAAGGAAGAAGCTTCGTAAAATGTATTTTCCCAAATTCAAACCACTGGGAAAACAGTTGGAGATATTTGAACAACTGAAAGTCTCCCATCCTTACTCTGAAGATTTATAGATCAGATGAGAGATTGAACTTTGCTAAACTAAGGTCTCTGCAGTTTTCCCCCTAGGATAGAGGTAAATATTTTCAGTCTGTTCTTGAAAAGATGTGTTTAACTTCTAGTCTTAGGGTCCTCCTACTATGATTTCCCCAAAGTCTCATTTCCTATCCTTAATCTCATTGTGCAAGCAATGACAGGAAGACATTTCTAACTCAGATGTTTTATTCAGTGCCATTAGGTATTCAGCATTTACCTATTTATTTACATAGGAGTAGGGCTTAAAAAATACACTACTGAGGATTCCCGAGAATTTTAAATATTGTCAGGGTTTCTTCTCTTTTAAGTCTCAGCTCATGAATTTAGAATTGGAAGTGATATTAAAAGTGATCAAGTATATTCATACTTCTTAAAAGAAACAAATCAAAAACCAAAACAGGTGAAGAAACTGTGGCATAGAGGTTGCCAAAAGTTGTACAGGTAATAGGGCTGGGATTTGGATTCTGGCTCTGGAACTTTTTCCAGGCACATTGCTTGTTTTTCTTCTTCTCTTTTACTATTTGCTTATGTTAATTGTTAATTGCTATTGAAGGGTAACTCTCAAGGCCCAACAAAGCCAAAATCCATATTCTTGATCTTAACAAAATGCTTCACCTTGCTTCAGAGTAAAGATTTCTTATGTAAAGTCCTAGTGTGGCTCTCATGTGGGATATGGCCACCCAGACTCTTGCTCTCTTGCTCTCTTAATTAAGCTGGCTTCTTCACCCTAAGCTATCCTTACACTGGCAGATCTAAAGTTCCAACCAAAAAGAAGCAACGACTAAACTAAAACTACTAAACACTCACAGTCCTACAGATCACCTTGCTAGCGGTGGCAGGGATGAGGAAATAGGTAGTGATACATTCCTAGCAAAATACAATTTGGTATTTTAGTTCCTGAGACCCATCAATGGACTTTGTATCTTCATGAAATCAGCCACCCTTAACTCTTAAATCAAAAGTAAGTTAATAGGACAAAAAAAAGAAAAGCTACCACATTATTATAGTTACTCAATGTAAGGTACATGCAGGAATAATAAAAATATCACAGTCTATCCATTTACTTGCAGTAAAACCTATCAAAATCTAACAGGCCCGTACATGAGTGGGGAAATGCATGTGCTCAGGAAAAAACAAAAATGCTTCTTTCCTGACACTCATCACTCTCCTGCTGGGCAAAGCCACTCCTTTTCTACTATAGGGAATGGATAAAGCAATAAGCTCATTTTATTCACAGTGCTATTCAGCAGGGTCCTGAGAAAAATGATATACCCTTTCAATGATGTACAGACCAAAATATAAGTCAAGGAATGATCAAGGTTCTCAGTTTACCCATAACTAGCATAGGATTTCACAACCAGTACAAGATTTTACTTTGTCTAATCATCTTCAAGTATGTTCTTCTAACCCTTCAGGTTGACTTTCTGGGCAATGCAGACAGACACAGCCAGCTCTTCACTCAACAGGATTTTGTCATTTTCAATCATCTCCAAAATTCTTCTTATAGAAGAGCAGATGCAAATCCTATCTTTCTCCTGTTTCTCTCTCACACATTATGGGCAAAAGGAGAGAACCACCAGGTACCCATGAAGAAGCTTACTGTCTTTCAAAATGTACATAGCTTTGGAGCAGCAAATTCAATGGACTTTGGGTCTTTCTCTGGCCCATTGGCAAATTCCCAGCATAGCAAGGAAAGCCTTCCTGCCAGCTCACTATTAACAGCCAATTCTTTACTATTGTATTGCTCTTGCTGCCTTCTTCACAGATACAGTTACCTCAGTCTATCTCTGCCTTCTGATTCTTTCAGTATATTCACCTGAATAGAAATTCTCTACCCAGTCTTCCTAATAGTCTTCACATTTTATCTGAAAACCTTTTTTTAACAAGTTCATTATATACTACTACTACTTCTCCTCCTCTTCTTCCTCCTCTTTCTCTTCCTTTTCCTTCTTCTCTTCTTTTTGTTCTTCATTCTTGTTTTTTTTTGTTTCTTTCAGCAACCAAACTATTCATATATGAGGGGGTAACACCTTAGAAAAGAGGTCATGAAAAGGAATTCTGGGTCTGATATCACTCTTTATCATGTCCCAAAGTACTCCTATTTACCAAGATTTTTGATACTGATTTCACCAAGTCTAGGAGTCTTTTTAATATATCTAACCTTTCATTATTCCAGGGCTCATGGTATAATAGGTAGATTCATTTAATGAGGTGACAATTAGCTTGGTTGTAAAGGATAAGTAGGAATTCATTAGGGGGATTGAAGAGAGTATTCCAATACTATTTTTCTTTGGGCAAAAATCTTGCCTGAGCATCAGGAGCTTTTCAAAGGCAGGGATCATTTTTTTTTATGCTTGAAAGTTCCTTCTACTTCTAAAATTTTATGATCCTTGTGTTCTCCCTAACACTCTGCAGAATGATGGCATATAATTGTTACCAAAAAATATCCCTTGAGTGAAGTTCAGGATCATTACATTTCATAAGATCTGCTGAATCAATTCATGTGGGTTAAATTATATTTCATGACTTTTAGCAAAAAATTAAAAAAAATATATTCACCATACATCACATGCTTATGAAAGCTGCTTAATCAAAATACTTTGGATGATTTGCCATTTTATTTGGGAATATTCCCTCTACAGATATGTATGATAGTCTTTCATGATGTCTTCTTATGCTATATAACTCCCACCCTTTTTTTTTCTTCACATCCCGTAATAAAGGATCCAGCCATTGTGCTTGAGATTTTCTTTCACTTTTTCTGTATCTAGCAGGTATATGTGCACACCAACACAAAACAAAGAAATATGGGAAAACTTTATGGCCCATTAAAGCACTCAGTCATAAGTGGATCAAAAGTTCACCCTATTCTAACCAACTCATTCTTAGAAATTGTCTTTTTTTGAATCCATATAGCCTTAATTCCCATGGAAAGATGAAAGTTGTGAATGATATAGGTTTCCTGTAGTTTCCAATGTTTGCTTCACCAAACAGATAATGTATCTTTTGGCCTTAGGGGAATGAGAGAATACAGCTGTATAAACTTAGTGTGGGAGGAGGTTTCTGAGACAGCATGATCATATCCTTATCTCCCCTACCATTCCCCCGCACATGAATGCAAACCTACAATGTGTGCACATTCACAAACAACAACAACCAAAATAAATGAAAGTCCTGAAAAGCAGCCTAACTTGGAAAAAAACCCAAATTGTACAATTTTGACCCATTTACTGGAAGAATGATACCCATTTAAACAGATGCTTGTTAATTAGTCTCTCAAAGCAGCTTTCGAAGCTAGTTTTCAGTAGTGGCCAAAACAGACCAAATTTGTTTTCAAAGTGCCCCCCCCTTTTTAAGCATTTGAGGGGACCCAAGAAGAACACCACATGAGGCAAGCCAAAAGGGTAACACATCAATCCCTTTTATATGTTGGTTGGATTGAATGTGTACCAAGCTTTCCTCTCAGTTGTTTAAACTCTGTACAAATTGGTTAAATAAGCATACAGATTAACTTACAAGGGTATTCACGCTTGAGATGGACAGCCTCATTCTTTCCCTCTCTTTTTGGATGATTTTATGTGAAGGCAAAGAGTGGTTTTTTTGTTTTGTTTGTTTGTTTTGATTTTGTTTGTTTTGCTGAGGCAATTAGGATTAAGCGACTTGCCCAGGGTCACACAGCCAGGAAATGAGATTGAATTTGAACTCAGGTCCTCCTGACTCCAGGGCCAGTGCTCTATCCACTGTGCCACCTAGTTGCCCCTCAAAGAGTGTTTTAAATAGTCCAGTAAACTTGCAGAAGATGGGGATCGATAAGACAAATAAGGAGAAAGTAGGGGCATACCTCCAATTATAAGAGTCGGCCAAAAAAAATGCTGAAATAAGCAGGAGACACAACTTGAATACTGGGGAAAGAGAGCCAAAGGGACTGACTCTTCCTAAATTATCCAAGGGCAGAAAAAAGAGACTCACTTGAGTATTACAAGAAGAAGAAATTCCCAATAGATCTGGGGAGATCCTTGTCAAACCTTTACATATCATAACCTCAGGCAATATCAAAACCTGAGGCTACTTGGGGACTTGGCACTAGCTAGGGAAGGTCCCCATAGCATGGGACAAAGAACACAAGCATTCTAGTTCAGAGTTGTATTTTGCGATAAAAATATATTTATTCTGAGACAGTGTTTTCTTTTGTTTTGTTTCTATACATGGATAAATTGTGAGGGAGCAGGTTCACAGAGGAAGATGAGGAACTGTGAAATCCATCCAAAAAAGGTGAGTTGTAGGGGGCAGAGCTGAGGACAGAAGATAGCTGACAGTGATGGGAAGTAGTAAGAAGGGGAGAAAGTGCCTGACTCTACTTCTTCGCCAGCCAACATCCTCATCTCTATTCTAGTAGAATCTTGAACTCCTCTCTGATGCTGAGTTCTGAATGGTGAGCTTTCACCTCTGTCTTGCCTGAAAGAGGGATGATGGAAATGTGGAGATGGGCTAGAATTAACTGTTTCATAGGGGGTAGAGCCTGAGAGAAAGGGGGCTAGAAAGGTAGGCTAAGGTCATATTGTTGAGAGAGTTGATGTTGAGCTGAAGAATCTGGATTTTGATCATGCAGGCAATTTTATCATGTAGGCAATGGTGAATCACTGATAATTAAGAAGATAGAGTACAAAGCTTTCCATTAAAGTGAGTAATCTGGCAAAATGTTTACGATGGATTGGAGATGGGAGAGATTGAAGGCAGGGAATCCAGGAAAACATATATTGCAATAGTTCAAGTTCAAGGAATTAAGGAACTGGAGATTAAAATGGTGGCACTGGACAGAGACAAGAAATGGATATGAAAGTCATTTTAAAGGAAGATCAACAGTTTGGGCCTCTAGACAAATATGAAGACATGAGTAAGCTAGAGATGACATTAAGTTAAATTTTTAGATTTTTAAGTTCCTTGAAGGTAGGGATTTTTCTTTTTATTAACAGTATCCTCAGTGCTTTACATGGTGCGTGGCACATAGTATACACTTAATAATAAATATTTATTGGATTGAATTTATCAAGATTTAGAGAGAAATGTAAATTCAGGTTTATGGGATTTCAAAAAGCAAAGCTGTGGATATATTGGGATCCAGTAGGAATTTGGATGTTGATGAATTCATTTTACCCACATAATTACTAGTTGCTTTAAAATTTAGCTTAATTTTGTTCTATGATTCTACCAATAATAAAGGAAGAAAGATCAGGTTATTTCAGCCCATTTGGAATTAACACAACCTCCAGGGAGACCTAAATTCTCAGTTTAAAAATATAATAGATCATATGATTTATATTCATGTTTCTGGAATAAAATTACATTTAGCTAGATTATTCATGAGATGTTATTTTTCCTATTCTTTTTAAATTAAAGAAATGTATAAGTTAGTCAGATGAGATAAGTTAGTCTGAGATCAGGTAGCTTGCTACGTAAACCCTCAAAGCTCCTTTTATTTTCCCAGAATGAAGCCTAAAATTTAGAACTTTTGTTATTTTCTGTCATGGCCCTCTTAGCATCTTGGCTGGATGCTAGACATTTCCATAAATCAATTGCAAACATAGTAAAAGGGATTGTGGTCCAGGATCAAACTGGGAAAACTTCCTTGCCATCAGTGACTGTAGTTACTGCTTTGCCACTGACTCACTATATGGCCTAGGGCAGGCCTCATAATCTCAGTTTCACTGGCAAAAGGGAAAAGTTCATCAAATACTCAGAAAAGATAAATCTCAGGTCCGGGGAATAGAATGTGCTTCCTATCATTCTTAATAGTCAAGAAATAATAGATCAGGCTGCAAAAGTAGATTGTTGACTGGGAATAATGCTAACCTAAGGGTCATGTTGAAAGTGTTTTTTCCCAAAGTTCCATCATCTCACTCATGCATTAATCCCGTACATGTGTATGTCTAGACTATGGTCAATGTTTGCTCTAAAGCTTAAGCTGATAGGCCAATGGGTCTTTCTCTCTTACAAGCTATGTTTCAGAAGACTTCTAGGCTGCCCTGGTTTTTGGACCCTGTGATGGCACCCAATTCCAATTAATCAGGTTCACATATTGATTAACAGCATGATTCATGTCTCTTGTGAAGTGCATTTTGAAACAACCAAAGCTATATTTCAAGGCAACTGGCTTAATGGTTAAAATAAGTACCTTCCAAAATTCGATTTTCAAGTAGTTGAACCTTTTCCACCTTTACTACTAATTCAAACTTCCTTCAAATTATTTTTTTAAGTAATATAACAATTTGTTTTTCATTAGAGCTTGTCAAAGCTGAGCTTCAGTTTATTTTGAGAGAAAGCAGTACCTTCAAGAAACTGTTTAGTGCAATTTGAATGACGCCCAAAGGGGTTATTGCAGCCACAATCAAAATAGAGTTTATAGCACTGGATAGGGCTGACACTTTATTTAATGATTATTTTTTAAAAAGTCAGGCTGAATCAGAAGCTAATTAAATGCACTCCTATGGCTAGCAGTAAGTGCTTCTGGGTCACTCTTGCTACTGCAAAATATAATAATGTAGTTTATAACTACTCGCTACTAGATTTCATAGCTTTTTATCTAGTTGAGGGTGGTACTGGCTCAGACTTGCTTGAAACAGATCTCATGAGACATTACCATATGAAATTGAACCCTCTTGGGGAAATTCTGAGATACACTTTGGATTCTACCTACAAAAGCTGCATTGCCTATAGTTAGGATGGTATTTAATATTGGATGGCTTAAGTGAAGCTAAAATAAATATGTACACACACATACTCCCAACTTACTTGATAATCAAATCACAGAGTCTCAGAGTTGGCTGGGACCTCACCTCGGAGGTCACCTCATGTATATCCTCTACATTATATCCTCTACATTATCCTAAAAAAATAATCATTAAGCTTCTGTGACATCAATCAGTTTTAGTATAAAACTGAATAATATTGAACAATAGAGGTGATAATGGACATCCTTGTTTCACTTCTGATCCTACTGGGAAGGCTTCAAGTTTATCCTTCTTATGCATAATATACTTGCTTTTAGATAGATATTTCTTATCATTTTAAAAAATGTTCCACTGACTTTTAATTGAACACCATATAGGTAATTTTTACTATATTAAGTTAAAAAGTTTTTGTACAAACAAAACTAATGCAGATAAAATTAGAGGGAAACAATAAATTGGGAAATCATCTTTACATTTAAGGTTCTGATAAAAGCCTCATTTCTAAAATATATAGAGAATTGTCTCATATTTACAAGAATTCAAGCCACTCTCCAATCAATAAATGGTCAAAGACAATTTTCAGATGATGAAATTAAAACTATTTGTAGTTGTATGAAAAGGTGCTCCAAATCACTATTGATCAGAGAAATGCAAATTAAGACAACTCTGAGACACCACTACACACCTGTCAGATTGGCTAAAATGACAGGAAAAGATAATGACGAATGTTGGAGGGATGTGGGAAAACTGGGACACTGATACATTGTTGGTGGAACTGTGAATGGATCCAACCATTCTGGAGAGCAATTTGGAACTATGCACAAAAAGTTATCAAACTGTGCATACCCTTTGACCCAGCAGCATTTCTATTGGGCCTATATCCCAAAGAGATCTTAAAGGAGGGAAAGGGCCTCACATGCGCAAGAATGTTTGTGGCAGCTCTTTTTATAGGGCAAGAAACTGGAAACTGAGTGGATGCCCATCAATTGGAGAGTGGCTGAATAAATTATGTTATATGAATATCATGGAATAGTATTGTTCTGTAAGAAACGACCAGCAGGATGATTTCAGAGAGGCCTGGAGAGACTTACATGAACTGATGCTGAGTGAAATCAGCAGAACCAGGAGATCATTATACACGGCAACAACAAGACTATATGATGATCAGTTCTGAAGGACATGGCTCTCTTCAACAATGAGATGTTTCAAACCAGTTCCAATTGTTCAGTGAAGAAAGCCATATACACCCTGAAAGAGGGATATGAAATGTGGACCACAACATAACATTTTCATGCTCTCTATTGATGTTTTCTTGCATTGTTTTCCCTTCTCAGATTTTTTTTCTTGTAGATCCGACTTTTCTTGCGCAGCAAGATAACTATAAAAATATGTATACACATATTCGATTTGTTAAGTATTTTAACATAATTAAGATGTAGTAGACTTCCTGCCATCTAGGGGAGGGGTGGAGGCTAGAGAGGAAAAATTTGTAACAGAAAGCTTTGCAAGGGTCAATGTTGAAAAATTACCCATACATATGTTTTGCAAATAAAAAGCTTTAATTATAATAAAAAAGAAATGTTCCACTGAATTCCTATGTTCTCTAGTGTTTTTAAGAAGATGTTGTATTGTCAAAGATTTTTTTCAGCATCTGTTGATATGATCATATGATTTTTGTTGTTATTGTTATTGATATGGTCCCTTATATTGTTAGTTTTCCAAACATTGAATCAGTTTTGTATTCCTCACATAAATTCCACCTGATCATAGTGTATGGTTTTTGTAATGTATTGCTTAAATTTTCTTGCTAGTATTATATTTAAAAATTTTGCATTGATATTCCCTCCTACATTTTCCCTATCATTTTAGTCAATCTGTTAGATGTGAGATGATATTTCGAAATTGTTTTAATTTGTATTTCTCTAATCAATAATGATTTAGAGCATTTCTTTATATGGTTACATATATATGATATATATTTAATATCTTTATCAAAAAATTGCCTGTTCATGTCATTTACCAATTGGAGAATGACTCATTGTTATAAATTTGACAATATTCACTAGAGAATTGAGATATGAGATATTTATTTAAGAAATCTTTATTCTTCCCCCAATATCTCTCCCCCTGATTCCTATTTTCTGTTTTCCTTCTAATCTTGGCTATATCTATACAAAACATTTTTAATTTAATGTAATCAAAACCATCCATTCTACATCTCATAATTATTTCTATTTCTTATTTATTCACATATTGTTCTCCTATCCTTAAATCTCATAATCTGTTCTATGTTCCTCTAGTTTTCTTAAGATAAATTTCTTTATATCTACATCATGCATGTATCCATTGTGACCTTATCTTGGCAAATGGTATGAGACACTTGATCAATACACATTTTTCACCAGACTACTTTCTAGTTTTTCTATTTTTTTAAACCAGTGTATTCCTATACCAAAAGCTTAAATCTTTATATTTGTCTAACAGAAATTTACTATAATCATGTACCATTTTGTATTCTGTATAACTACTTTGTACCACTGATTCACTCTTGTATTTCTTAGCCTGTACCAAATAGTTTTGATCTTTACTGCCTTATAATACAGTTTAAGATCTGGTACTGCTAAAACTTCTTCTTTTACATTTACCCCATTGATTTCATTGATATTTTTGACTTTTTCTTTTCCCAAATGAATTTTATCATATTTTTCTAGATCATTAAAATATTTTTTGACATAATCTTTTTTTTAAATGTTCTTTTTTTTATTAAAGCTTTTTATTTGTATAACATATGTATGGGTAGTTCCCCAGCATTGATCTTTACAAAGCTCTCCATTACAACTTTTATCCCTAGTCCCCTCCCCTCCCCTAGATGGCAGGAA
>JAJPUD010002620.1:134016-187256 GCA_023553655.1 Myrmecobius fasciatus
TGAATATTATTGGTACTATATAAAAATGCTGATGATTTATATGGATTTATTTTGTATCCTGCAACTTTGCTAAAGTTGTGAATTGTTTCTAGTAGTTTTTTAGTTGAGTCTCTAGGGTTCTCTAAGTATACCATCATGTCATCTGCAAAGAGTGATAATTTGGTTTCTTCATTACCTACTCTAATTCCCTTAATCTCTTTTTCTTCTCTTACTGCCAAAGCTAACATTTCTAATACAATATTAAATAGTAATGGTGACAGTGGGCAGCCTTGTTTCACTCTTCATCTTACTGGGAATGGTTCTATTTTGTCCCCATTACATATGATGCTTGCTGATGGTTTTAAATAGATGCTACTGATCATTTTAAGGAAAAGCCCATTTATTCCTATACTCTCTAGTGTTTTTTAATAGGAATGGGTGTTGGATTTTATCAAATGCTTTTTCTTCATATATTGAGATAATCATGTGTTTTTTGTTAGTTTGGTTATTAATGTAATTGATTATGCTTATAGTTTTTTTTTTTTTTTAATATTGAACCAGCCCTGCATTCCTGGTATAAATCCTACTTGGTCATAGTGTATTATCCTGGGGATGACTCTTGGTAATCTTATTCCTAATATCTTATTTAAGATTTTTGCATCAATATTCATTAGGGAAATTGGTCTATAGTTTTCTTTCTCTGTTTTCACCTACCTGGTTTAGCTATCAGCACCATATCTGTATCATAAAAGAAATTTGGTAGTACACCTTCTTTCCCTAATTTTTCAAATAGTTTATATAGTATTGGAATTAATTGTTCTTTGAATGTTTGGTAGAATTTACATGCAAATCCATCTGGCCCTGGAGATTTTTTCTTAGGGAGTTGATTAATAGCTTGTTCTATTTCTTTCTCTAAAATGGGGCTATTTCAATAATTTATTTCCTCTTCTGTTAACCTGGGCAATCTATATTTTTGCAGATATTCCTCCATTTCATTTAGATGATCAAATTTACTGGCATAAAGTTGGGCAAAGTAACTCCTAATTATTGCTCTAATTTCCTCTTCCTTGGTGGAAAGTTCTTCCTTTTCATTTTTACGACTAACAATTTGATTTTCCTTTTTCCTTTTTCTAATTAAATTAACTAAAGGCTTACCTATTTTGTTGGCTTTTTCATAAAACCAACTCTTAGTTTTATTTATTAATGCAATAGTTTTGTTATTTTCAATTTTATTAATCTCTTCTTTTATTTTCAGAATTTCCAATTTGGTATTTCATTGACAATTTTTAATTTGTTCTTTTTCTAGCTTTTTAAATTGTAAGCCTAATTCATTGATCTTCTCTTTATCTATTTTATGCAAGTAAGCATCTAGAGACATAAAATTACCCCTTATAACCGCTTTGGCCATATCCCACAAGTTTTTGTATGTTGTCTCATTATTTTCATTCTCCTGGATGAAATTTTCGATTGTGTCTATGATTTGCTCTTTCACCCATTCATTCTTTAAAATTAGATTATTTAATTTCCAATTAACTTTTGGTCTATTTCTCCTGGCCTTATATTGCATGTGATTTTTATTGTTTCATAATCTGAAAAAGATGCATTTACTATTCCTGCCTTTCTGCATTTGATTTTGAGGTTTTTATGCCCTAACACATGGCCAATTTTTGTATAAGTTCCATGAACCGCTGAGAAAGAAGTAAACTCCCTTCAATTTTCTCAAAAGATCTATCATACCTAACTTTTCTAACATTTTGTTTACCTTCTTAATTCTTTCTTATTCATTTTGTGGTTTGATTTATCTAGTTCTGAGAGAGCAAGGTTGAGATCCCCCACTAGTACAGTTTTGTTGTCTATTTCTTCTTGCATCTCTGAACTCCTCTAGGAATTTGGATGCTATACCACTTGGTGCATATGTGTTGCGTATTGATATTGCTTCATTATCTATGGTACCCTTTAGTAAAATATAGTTTCCTTCCTTAACTCTTTCAATTAGATTTATCTTTGCTTTTACTTGATCTGAGATCAGGATTGCTATCCCTGCTTTTTTTGTTTGTTTGTTTGTTTTGTTCATCTGAAGCATAATAGATTCTGCTCCAGCCCTTTATCTTCACTCTGTATGTATCTCTATGTTTTAGATGTGTTTCTTGCAAACAACATATTGTTGGATTCTGGCTTTTAATCCAATCTGCTCTCTGCTTCCATTTTATGGGAGAGTTCATCCCATTTACATTCACAATTAAAATAACTAGTTACGTATTTCCTGCCATCTTATTTACCCAAAGTTATGTTTTTCTCTTTCTTTCCCCTTTTTCCCTTCCCCCCTCCCCAGTATTTTGCTTTTGATAACCATCTCCCTCAGAAAGTCCTCCCCCCTTTAGAACCATTACCCCTTTTTTATGCCTTTCCTCTAATTCTTCTATTTTCCCTTCTATTAGTCTTTCCCTTTCTTTTCCTCCTTTCCCTCCCACTTCCCTATAAGGAGGGACAAGTTTCTCTATGAAACTGAATGTGTCTGATATACTCTTTTAAAGCCCAACTGACGAGAGTAAGATTCACACAGTGCTCATCCCCTTTCCTTCTTTCCATCAATTATATTAGGTTTTCTTTGTCTCTTCATGAGACTTTACCTTATTTTTACATCCTTTTTTTTAAACCTTATTTTATCTCTTTTTCCCTCTTTTTCCAGTATGATAGCCCTTCCACCTCTAGTTTCTTTTTCATATTATCAATGTAAAATCAGATTATACCCCCATTCTTTAAGTATACCCATAGTAGAAAATATAGTTCTCAAGAGTTCTTTCCTCTTTACCTTTTTATGCTCCTCTTGAGTTCTGTGTTTGGATGTCAAATTTTTTGTTCAGATCTGGTCTTTTCATTAGAAATAGGTGAGATTCACCTATATCATTGAATGACCATCTTCTTCCCTGGAAGATAATGCTCATTCTAGCTGGATAGCTTATTCTTGGCTGTAATCCAAGTTCCTTTGCCTTTCAGAATATCTGATTCCAGGCCCTTCAATCCTTTAATGTGGAAGCTGACAGATCTTGGGTGATTCTAATGCCAGTTTTTCGGTATTTGAATTATTTCTTTCTAGCTGCTTGTAATATCTTTTCCTTGGTGCAATAGTCCTGAAATTTAGCCACGATATTCCTTGGGGATTTACTTTTGGGATCTCTTTCAGGAGGTGTTCGGTGAATTCTTTCGATGGCGATTTTATCTTCTGATTCTAAAACATCAGGGTAGCTTTTTTTCATGATTTCCTGGAAGATAGTGTCTAGGTTCTGTTTTTTAATCATGACTTTCAGGAAGTCCAGTAATCCTTAGATTGTCTCTCCTAGATCTATTTTCCAGGTCAGTTGTTTTTTCTAGGAGATATTTCATATTTTCTTCTATTTTTTCATTTTTTTGTTTTTGTTTGACTGATTCTTGAAGTATTATTGAGTCACTTACTTCCATTTGTTCAATTTTAATTTTTAATGTATTAGTTTCTTCAGTTACCTTTTTAAGCTCTTTTTGTAATTGGCCAACTAAAATTTTTTTTGTTCATTGCAGTCTTTTTCCATTTCACCAATTTCATTTTTCAATGAATTGGGCTTTTTTTTTCCATATCTCTTTTGTAGGGCATTATATTCTTCTTGCAATGATCTCAATTCATTTCCCCATTTTTCTTCTAACTCTCTTTTGAGATTCTTTATGCAATCTTCCAGGAAAGCCTTGTGAAATGGGGACCAGCTCATGTCTCCCTTTGGGGCTTCCTCTGCAGTTGCTTTACCTTTATGAACCTCAGGATCTGAGGTCTGCTCTTCTCTCTCTGCATCTCAGCTGTGTATGGTGAGAGTTCTTTTTGGTTTTTATTCATTTTTTAAAAAACCTTGAGGTCTGTTCAAAGCAAAGGAGCCACAGCTGCTTTATTTTGCCCTGGGGCAGTTTGGCTGATTGACTTCCTGTGCTGAGCTATCTGGGCTAGGTCCAGCTTCTCAGTGGTTTATAATCTACCTTTTACAAAAGGCAGGTCTGTTAAAGCACCTGCTTGCAATCAGGGCAGAGTGGCCCAAGGATCTCACAGAAACTTCCCAGGTGCTTAGAATCTGCCATGCTGAGTCCCAACCCGATTTCCTGCCCTGTCTCCCGGAGTTGCCATCTGAGCTCAGCAAACTGACTAACTCCCTGCCTGTCTGAAACAGACCTGTTCAGGAGCTTTTCCAAGGTAGCTTCTTCTAGGAATGTGTTGTAGTCCAAATATTTGGGGGAGCTTTGACTCCAGAACCAGTTTAGAGGCTTAATCTGCTGTTGGTTTGAGAGAAGGTCAGAGGAGGACATAGAGAGCCATGTCTTCACTCCGCCATCTTGGCTCCACCTCCCACAGCTCCACTTTTTCCCTACTCATTTGCATGGGAGAGAAAAAAGAGTTTTAGAATTGAGACTCAAGTATGAACTTGTGATGAAGAGAGCTATCTGCACCCAGAGAGAGGACTGTGGGAACTGAGTGTGGATCACAACATAGAATTCTTACTCTTTTTGTTATTGTTTGCTTGGTTTTTTTTTCTTTCTCATTTTCCCCTTTTTGTTCTGATTTTTCTTGTATAGCAAGATATTTGTAGAAATATGTATAGAAGAATTGCACATGTTTAATATATATTGGATTACTTACCATCTAGGGAGGGGAGTAAGGGGAAAGGAGGGGAAAATTTAGAATACAAGATTTTGTAAGGGTGAATGTTGAAAATTATCCATATATATATTTTTAAAATAAAAAATTTTAATTTAAAAATTTTTTTGAAAAGGAATTAAGAATCTAGGAAACCCCAAAGTCTAATGTTCTTGGCAGTCTTCTGAAAGGATAATCTCAACATGGCTAACGACTATGTATAGCTTTTAACTATTAGGAATTAAGCAGGGAGTCACATAGATTTAATAGCTAAACTTAAGCCAGAGAGTGGTATTAGATAACAAGAAAATGATGTTTAAAAAAAAATCTGAGTCACCAGCTTGTTGAGTGAGTCTTTGGTGTGTTCACTAGAAAGAGTTTTAGACAATGTTCTGAAAGAAAAATACAAACCATTTACTCCACAGAGTAAGAAGGAAAAACAACCCACAAAGAAGAATCTCTCTTTCAGTATAATGACACCTTAAAACAAACAAACAAAAAAAAAACATGGCTGGGCCTATTCGGCTTCCTATGAAGAAGAAAAACTGCAAATAAAGAATTCAACTGAAGCCAGAAGCAAAGGAGCAGAAAAAAGTGGAACTCTAGCTGGCAGTGAACTCCGTTGGATGTAGCACCAACAGAATAATGCCATATAAAACTAGTAGGGAGCAATACCTTATGGAGATTATAAAACA
This sequence comes from Myrmecobius fasciatus, assembly GCA_023553655.1. Taxonomy (NCBI): domain Eukaryota; kingdom Metazoa; phylum Chordata; class Mammalia; order Dasyuromorphia; family Myrmecobiidae; genus Myrmecobius; species Myrmecobius fasciatus. The sequence continues at coordinate 139,342 of JAJPUD010002620.1, forward strand.
TATAAGACTATCACATGCAGGTCAGTTAGGAGTAGTAAAAAAATCATTGCCAGAAGAAGTAAGATGCTCTTTATATAGCATCAATGGCAAGTTTTTCATCCATCTCAGTTATACATGTTTCCTACTTGTTTCCTATATACACATGCTCTCTCTGTGCCTATCTACATTTGTGTCATAATAAGCTGAAAGCATCAGCACTGAACACATAACATAACAATAAAAGTAGCAGTAAGTCTTTTCCTTCAATAATTTCACAAATATATATATATATGGTTGGTAAAAAAAAATAAGCACATAGAGGGAACCTGCATCAAGTTGTGAAAGAAAATATAGATCTCCCACCCTACTGAAAATAAAAACTCTCAAGAAAAATTAAGTTAAAAATAAAGAGATAGAGAGAGAAATAGAGACTGCTTTGATCTGCATTCGGACTTGATCAGTTCCTTCTCTGGGTACAGATAGGATTTTTCATCCTAAGTCCTTTAGAGTAGTTGTGTATGATTGTACTATTGAGAAAAACAAAGTAATTTATAGCTAGTCATCCCATAACATTGCTATTACTTTGTATACAGTATATTTCATTTGTCTCATGGAGAACTTTCCAGCTTTTTTTCCCCTGAGAACCTCCTGCTCATTATTTCCCAGAGATCAATAATATTCCATCAGAGAAACTTGCTTCAATTTTTTTTTTTACAATTACTATTGTTAATTGTATTACCCCCCATTTATTCTCTCTCTCCTTTCACTTGGTTCTTCCTCAAAAGTGTTTTACCATTGACCATTCCCTTCCCAATATGCCCTTTCTTTTATCACCCACCCCCCTTCCCATACCCTATTTCCCTCCTATTTTTCTGCAGGGTAAGATAGATTTCTATGCCCCTATTGAGTATGTATGTTATTTCCTATTTGAACCCATTCTGATGAGAAAGTTCACTCACTATCCCTATCCTCTCCCTCTTCCCCTCCATTAAATGATTTTTCTTGCCTCTTTTAAAAAATCTATTTTCTAGGTGATATCAGACAGAATCCATTATGGGGACTGTCTTTCAAGCCTTTTGAGATTAGTGATATTTACTAGAGTTGTACACTGCTGGAAATCCCTTTGAGGATCCATGTTACAATGGATGCCTCTCTTTATAATGAAGCATCAAAATAGGATTGTTCTAAAGAATATCAGACCATATGATAAACTGAGACACATTCCCTTCCCACCCTCCCATCCTCCACACTATATTGTATTTGGAATTGGAAGTTCTGATCTTGAATTATGGCTCTATTTATTACTTATGTATCTTAGGTGACAACAATAACAACAAAAAGCCCAACCTCTCTAGGTTCAAACAGAGTTTATTATTGGACCGGAAGTTCTCAAATTCAGTTCAATCTTATGATTCTAAACAGAACACAACCATCCTCTACCCCTGAATAACAGACACACAATCTGTATTTCTAAGAGGTATGATTGCAAATAACATATTTTTAAAAGTGGGACCTGATCCTCAAACTGAACAATACTGTCTTCATGTGTACAGTGTGGAAAACAAATTTTTAACCTTGGTCTTTTTAGGCACCTAAGTATGGGGTGATAACTGTGGCCCACATCTGTTTAATAAGGACATAAGCAATATAGCTATACACACACACACATATATATATATATATATATATATATATGCATCCACACACACACACACACACACACACACACACACACACACACACACATATATATATATATATATATATATATATACATATATACACCCAGCAATACAGCGGAAGCATTAGGTTTTTCTCTGTCTTCCAAGTTAAGTTCTAAAACATTTGAGTTCAAATACATGTCCATTATCTTTGTCATTTAAGTATTCTAAGGCTTCAAAGGACAGAGGTTAGAGTTATCCATCACTTGGATAAAAGGACAGAATCACAAAATTTCAGAGATGGATAGATGGAACTTCATAGTTCATCTAATTTAATATGTATTCAAGGAAGTTCTTTATAACATACCTAAAAATTGGTCATCTATTCTCTGGAAGGCCTATAATGAGTGAGAGACATAATTATCTTCTGAGGTAGTTCATTTGACTTTTGAATTGTTTCAATTCTTTTTTTCCCTTTAAAACTCACATCTGCCTCTTTTAAACTACTACACATTGCCTCTGTAAAACTGCCAACCATTGCTCCTAGTTTGGTTCTGCAGGACCTCTCTTTCTGCAGAGAAAAATCCTTTAAATGCGTGGAGACATATCTTTTCCTAATTCTTCTCTTTTGCACATTTCAAATTCCCAGTATTTTCTTTTCTTTTTTTCTTTTTTACATTTTTAGGTCATTTTTAATGTCCTGAAGTGCTTTCATTTCTATTATCTCATTCTCTCTTCAGAGTATTTCTTTGGACTATGTTATACTATTTTTTTATTATTAAAACTTTTTATTTGCAAAACATACGTGTGGGTAATTTTTCAACATTGACCCCTACAAAGCTTTCTGTTACAAATTTTCCCCCCTAACCCTCACCCCTCCCCTAGATGGCAGGAAATCCACTACATGTTAATTATGTTAAAATACTTGACAAATTGAATATTTGCATACATATTTCCACACTTATCATTGTTGTGCAAGAAAAATGGTATCTACAAGAAAAAAAATCAGAGAAAAACACAATGCAAGCAAACATCAATAGAAAGCATGAAAATGTTATGTTGTGGTCCACATTTCATATCCCTCTCTCTGGGTGAATATGGCTTTCTTCACTGAACACTGTGAACTGGTTTGAAACATTTCATTGTTGAAGAGAGCTATGTCCGTCAGAATTGATCATCATATAGTCTTGTTGTTGCTGTGTATAATGTTCTCCTGGTTCTGCTCATTTCGCTCAGCATCAGTCCATGCAAGTCTCTCCAGGCCTCTCTGAAATCATCCTGCTGGTCGTTTCTTACAGAACAATAATATTCCATGACATTCATATACCATAATTTATTCAGCCACTCTCCAAATGATGGGCATCCCTTCAGTTTCCAGTTTCTAGCCACTACAAAAAGGGCTGCCACAAACATTCTTGCACATGTGGGGCCCTCTCCTTCCTTTATGATTTCTTTGGGATACAGGCCCAATAGAAACACTGCTGCATCAAATGGTATGCATAGTTTGATAACTTTTTGAGCATAGTTCCAAATCGCTCTCCAGAATGGCTGGATCTGTTCACAGTTCCACCAACAATGTATCAGTGTCCCAGTTTTCCCACATCCCCTCCAACATTCGTCATTATCTTTTACTGTCATCTTAGCCAATCTGACAGGTGTGTAGTGGTATCTCAGAGTTGTCTTAATTTGCATTTCTCTGATCAATAGTGATTCGGAGAACCTTTTTTCATATGACTAGAAATACTTTTAATTTCATCATCTGAAAATTGTCTGTTCATATCCTTTGACCATTTATCGATTAGAGAATGGCTTGCAATTTCTTTTTCAAGTATTTTCAAGTATTTTCAAGAGATCTTTGTATGCATGCTCTTTAGGCTTTTTAGTATCCTAGTCATCCTTTAACTTAGTCCTTCCTACTCTGTGGTGTCTAGAACATAACACATCTATATTTTCCATAAGAATAGAATGAAAATTCCAGAATTTACAATCTCTACTTTTTTCTTAAAAAAAAATCACGACAATATTTGTCTTTTCTAGTCCTCAGAATTTATTACTCAGCCATTTTTGAACCCACTCAGGGAAGCTAAGTGCTCTCTTGTTATCTTTCTAACTATTCAAATTTCTAGTCATTTTAAAATTCTAAAATTTCTAGTCCAAAAATTATCTTCCTTGGCTGAGAAAACAGAAACAAAACAATAATTGAATAGTCCCACCACTGATAGTACCTATCTCAAATCAATGACTCACAAATCATTCAAGCATTGGCAGGAGAACTGGCTACCAGTGGAAGTTCTCCTTTTCCTCTCTCCCTACTCCAGGGTGTACAGCCAGAATTCATCCAAATATCAGAGAACCTGGTTGGGCATAAATCACAGACTGCCCCATGACCCAACCTTCCTGACATTTTCCCCAATCCATATCTCTTCTCCCTGCAACACACCAGCTGTACTCTGACTCAATCCCGTTCTCACTACTGTGTGAGAGAATCCAGAATTCCCATTTTATTCAGACCCTCAAGTCTCCTTTCTACTTCCCAAGGGTAGTAGAAAGGGATCCTCCTGGGTCTTTCCTTTCCTCTCAAGAATAGACATAATTATGATGAATGTTGGAGGGGATGTGGGAAGGCTGGGACACTGATGCATTGTTGGTGGAGCTGTGAACGGATCCAGCCATTCTGGAGAGCAATTTGGAACTATGCTCAAAAAGTGATCAAACTTCATACCCTTTGACCCAGCAGCATTTCTATTGGGCCCAGATCCCAAAGAAATCATAAAGGAAGGAAAGGGCCCCACATGGGCAAGAATACTTGTGGCAGCCCTTTTTGTAGTGGCTAGAAACTGGAAATTGAATAGATGCCCTTCAATTGGAGAATGGCTGAACAAATTATGGTATATGAATATTATGGAATATTATTGTTCTGTAAGAAACGACCAGAAGTACGATTTCAGAGAGGCCTGGAGAGACTTGCATGAACTGATGCTGAGTGAAATGAGCAGAACCAGGAGATCATTATACACAGCAACAACAATACTATATGACGATCAATTCTGATGGACATGGCTCTCTTCAACAATGAAATGTTTCAAACCACTTCCAATTGTTCAGTGAAGAAAGCCATATACACCCAGAGAGAGGGATGTGAAATGCGGACCACAACGTAACATTCTCATACTTTTGATTGATGTTTGCTTACATTGTGTTTCCTTTATCTGATATGTCTTTGGTGTGGATACGATATTTCTTGCACAATAAGTTTGGAAATATGTATACATATATTCGATTTGCCAAATATTTTAATATAATTAACACATAGTGGATATCCTGCCATCTAGGGGAGGGGTGGGGAGTTAGGGGGAAAATCTGTAACAGAAAGCTATGTAAGGGTTAATGTTGAAAAATTACCCATACATATGTTTTGCAAATAAAATAAAATTAAAAAAAAGAATAGACATAATTGTTCACATCACTTGATGACCAGAGATTTCACTAACAACAATCCTTGTAGCAAGGCCCTAACATCTTCCGCTTCTATCTCAGAGGTTCTTAACTTTTTTATGTGTGTTATAAACCCTTTAGGGTATGACATTTTGATAAAGCAATCAAAACAAATTTCTTAAGCACTTACAATATACTAGGTACTATGTTCGGCCCTGAGTATACAAAGAAAAAAATAAAATAATTTTTACCCTCAAGGAGCTTACATCCTCTTGGGGAGAATCATGGGTGTAAATACAAAACAAACAAACAAACAAATAATGAATGAATAAATGAAACATAATAAATAATAATATAATTATTACAGGGAGACATTAGGAATTGGGGTAGAGATCAAGAAAGACCTCATGTCTTTATTTTTCCAAAGATGGCCCTTTAGCTGGGATTTGAAAGATTCTGGGGGACAGAGATAAGGAATGATTATGTTTTAGGATTATCTAAAGGTATGGAGAGGGTCGATGAAGAATCATGAAGAAGAGTAGCTTGGTTGGAATGCATGAAAAGAAGGAAACAGGAATTTATCAAATATCTATTATATATCACGAACTGGGCCAAGTGATTTACATTCAGAACATCCTGACTGTTCTTATTTCTGTCCCAATTGAAATTTCCTTTTCATCACAGTTCCCTTCTTTGGTTCCTGGATTTCCTTATTTGAATGTATCTTAATACACACTATTTTCCTTTCCCCTTCTTTATCTAATCTGAATAAGGTATATGCCTTTCTAGAACCATCTTTCAGTCACCTAACAAGCCTCAATGATATCTATAATGTAAAATTTGTCTTGTTCATGAAGATCCCTGGTTCAAATTATTCATATTTTATGAGTTGATACTGAGGATGCTGAGGACCTATTAGCTGATATGCCTTTGGCTAAGATGTATAAGGATAAAGAGTGAGTAGCTTAATTATGACAGTGATTGAAGGAATTAGTAAAGGAGAAAAATCTAACCTCTTCTGATGATTTAATTTGAAGGTTCAGATAAAACCCAATGAAAATTTAGCTATATGTTTTGAAATCTCCCTGCTTTTCAATGCCTGGGCTTATTTGAAGCATAAGTTTCATTTATCCTCATTATAAAAATGCTGTTGAAGAGGTACCTGAAACCCCACAAGCCTTCTGGAGAATTCAATTTTTTTCTTCCTAAAAATACAGAATGTTTTATGAATTTTAATATTTCAAACCAGTGACAAATTTTTTTTTCAAAGAGCCACATTCAAGGTTGGTGTGTTCGTTTGAAAATACCATCTTTTCCACAGAACCAGTGGTAATATTTGGCAGAGATATATTTTTGAAACTAGGTGAATTAAAATAACTTTGTTTGGGGAATTCCAGTAAGCCCTTTGAGACAACTGGCCACACACTGGGGTGTCAAAATAGGCCAAAAATATTTATTGAGCTCTCTTATGAGTAAGACATTGTACATAATAATCACTGGTCATTCCCCATAGGTTCATTTTAAACTTGACAATAAAAGATGAATCCTTATATTTATAAAAAATCAAAAATTTAAATTTTTGAATTAAACAATTATCATCACTATTAGGATACTGACCGTAATAGTGGAATGGTTCCAGCATGCTGATGGTCAGTAGCTCTTCCTTTATGGAACTTCTACCTACAACCTTTACAATATTTTATGACTCCTGTGATACTGACAATGTCAGTCAATTTGGTTCATAATCTCCATATCCTCTATGATTTTTCCTTCCCCCTTACCACCCATATCCTATACATCAAGCTCTGTCCATTTTACTTCCACCCCATCTCTTACATATGTCCCCTTTTCTCCATTGACATAAATACTATATTATTTCAGATTTAATCTCCTCTTGATTGGACTATTGAAATAGCTTTCTAGTTGGTCTTGGTTTCCTTCTCCAATTCATATTCAATATAGCAACTAAAATAATGTCAAGGCACAGGTCTGACCCCAATGCTCTCCTGCTCAAAAATCTCTAGTGGCTTCCTATTTTTTCTAGGATAAAAGACAATCTTTTAAATCCTCTACAACTCAATTCAAAAATATCATTACAGGCTTAATATGAATACCCTTCACAATATACCAGCCAAGCTTCACTATTTGCCAAACTCAACACACTATCTCCCATCTCTTTGCCTCAGAATCTTTTTTTTTCAAAGCTCAGTTCCAGATCTACCCTAAACCAAGGTCTTAGGGTTCTTTCCTATCTCTAATTAATGTCTGATCGTTTTTCTTTGAAAGGCAGCAAAGGAGAGGGAAAAGTACTGATTTTGCAGTCAGAAAACTGTTTCCAAGCCTGTTTCTCCACTGCTGTGTAACTCTCAGTAAAGTATTTAACCTTTTAGTTTCCTTACTTGTCATATGTAGGGATTAGACTAAAATCAGCTCCTTTTAGTTCTAAGACCTTCCCATAGAATATAAGCTCCTTAAAGGAAGGGAATATTTTGTCCTTGTCTTTGTATCTCAAGCATCTAGCATAGTGTCTTGCACACTGAAAATGCCTTAAAATATGAATAAACATTTGATGAAAGTTCCCATATTGTAAGCATGCTTTGGCTTTGCATGGTTCTTTATGTCTATAGTTCTTTGTATCGTGTGAATAACTGAAAGTTATCTTTGATAAGTAAGAGAGTTCAAAAGAATTCACAATTTTCCTAAAACAACACTTTTGATATCAGTGTCAAAGTAGGGACATATTATTTTCAAAGTTAAAAAGATCTGATTCTTACTAATGGGGATGGATTTGGAGTGGAAAGGAAGGGAATCTTAGAGATGATCTTTTAGAATTTGTGTTAAGAGAAAAAAGAAAAAGTTACTGTGTTCTGGCATGAACCTTTTTATTGTCAAGTTTAAAATGAATGTATGGGGAATGACCAGTGATTCTTAAGTACAATGTCTTACACATAATAGAGCTCAATAAGATTCTTCTGACATTTTAAGAATGCAATTATAATACGTAATATTTATACAATGCATAATGGTTTACAAAGTATCATACATTCATTAGCTCTTTGTTTCCTCTTGAGTTGGGTAAGGATTATTATCTATATTTTTACAGATGAAGAAACCAAGGCACAGAGAATAGCAGGGACTTATTCAATGTAACCCAGACAATAAGTTGTAGAACTCTGAAATTTCAAACCGTGTCCTTGGAGTCCAAGTCTAGCAGGCTTCCATTTCAGCTCAAACAAACAGAAACATAAGGAGGAAAAAAATCTTTCAGAAGACACTAAGCTCTGAATTTACCCATTTTTGAGATGTGAAGCTTTCCAAAGACAAGATAGTAAATATGTTTTTTGCTATTCAAAGTAAAAGTGAAACGAGATCTTTGGAAACATTCTCTTAGCATTTCTAAGATTCTCAATTCAGCTTAGCTTTTACAGCCAATCTCAGACTTTTGTGTCAGCATTCTCTGTTCTCTGATTTATGTGCAGTACACTAGGCACTTTTAAGACTCAATCACTGAATTTTTATTTCTACTTCTATAAATAAACATATCAGGAAACAGAGCTGTAACTATATAGCTGTAATTAAATAGATATAGATATATAGATGTATATGTTTTAAAACCTGATAGAAGGGGTTGGCAGTGACTACAGTTATGCAAAGGGAAGTTCAACCAAGGATGTAGTTGTGCCCAGCAAAGAGTAACCCACCTTTAAGAGAATCCAACTTATGTCTCCATGGGAATTGATGGGGCATGGCAGGCCCTAGGAGAGTGCTATTATAGCTACAAATTCTGGACATAGGGTAGGAAAGGGAAGTGGGATTACATTGCAGTGACTTACAGACAATCATAAAATACATGGACAGTAAATAGTATACTGGCTACCATGGAGAGTCAGGGTGTCCACTGGATAATAGCATCCTACCCTTATAGCTATACCAACTCATTCTCAGAAACTGCTTCTGTCTTGTGAAATGATTTTCTTTTCTTTTCTTTTTTTTTTTTTTGACAAGTTAAGTATCTGGAAAAATGCATTTTCCTAATTCCACAAATGGAAAGAACTACTAAGATTGCCCACTTGAATGACGTTTCTCACACATCAATTTAATTGCAAATATATTAAAAAAATAAGTAGGCGTTTCTTCTATGGGAGAAAATAAATAAAAGAAAATGAAAGTAAATCTAGTCCATTCTTTATTTCTACTTTAAATAGTTTGAAGAAGCTGAAAGCAAAGATAACAAGTCAGGTAGGATAGGCCTTATTTCCTGGTGATTATGACATGCCTTAGGTGGTATGTTATCAGGCAGAATTCCAAATCAGATTAACCACTCTGGATGGGCAGTGATCTCCTAAAAATGCAGGGTCTGGAGAATCAGAATGCTGTTTTGAAGTAGAATGCATAAAAAAATGAGGGAAAAAGCTTAGCCCAATAGTCACAAGGCATTCTCAAACATATATTTTATTAGAATGAGCCATTAGAAACCATGTATTGTTCCTGTACTATAGTTTCCTGGGCAACTCTTTGTTTTTGTGTCAAAATTGGGAGGAAAATAATTTTATGATCCCCAAAGGGGAAAACATCTCTGATGTCCCAAATCTCTTTGTATTTAAAAAATGGGTTGATATATGGATAGACAAAGATCTCCCACAGATACCCAGCTTTTTCTGGTTCTGTCCAGAATGAATTTAACACAAGAAGACTTTTGGGACAAATCCGGATGTTCTCTTAGAGCTAGTGAAACTGCAAGGGGGAAAGAAAAAGCAATATAAATGAACAGAGGAAAAAAAGTTTCCTCGTAACTTCATATTTCAGTTTTTCCAAGGGAAAAATAAATTTATCAACTTTGAATAATAGAGAAACGTCAGGCTAATTTTACATCTTATTAATTAACATGCCTGTCATTGTAGAATTCTGTCTCCTTCCACCACAGTTACAAGGTCTAGAGAGAGCCACTGGGTTTATGGCCAACCTAGTCATTGTAGTCCCAAGCATTACCAAGAGAGGGCAGTGTAGACAACAGCAACTACCTCCCAACTCAAGTCCTCAGCTCTAAATCAAAAAGAATTTGACACCATTCGATTTCCTTGTCTCATTTTTCTTGTGTATGGATGGCGCTGGCCCAGTGAACTATTGTGCATCACACAGCCAATAAATAACTTCTGGGCATCCTCACAAAGTGCATTACAAACAAAATAAACATTATCCTTGCACAAAACGGTTACACCATCAATGTAGAGATGGTTCCACAAGCCAGCCTCTTCATTTGCAGATGGGATGCTCAAAGGCACATTGGTGGAATTAGGGATAGAGACAGAATCTAGATCATTTAACTCTGGAATTAGTGATCCGCTAGCTATACCATGATGTCATAGTTTGTCTAAGACATGAGTGCTCTAGAAATTCTAGTTTTTGTATTTCTTACAAAAACATCATGACAGAACTAGTGTGATTTAGTGGCTAGAGCTTTAGACTTGTAATCAGAAAATTCAACTTCGAATTCTGGCTGTGGCCCACTATAGATGCATGATAACTCTGTAAAAGTTGCTTAGCATTGTTGTGCCTCAGTTTCCACATCTGTACAAAGGGGTTAATAAAAACTATTCTATCTACTTTACAAGGTTATTTTAAGGAAAGCACTTTATAAATGAAAGTGCTATGTTATTATTATTATTATTATTATCTTGAGAAAAACATACAAAAAAAGAAAATGAAAGGAGTCCTAGAAAATTAAAATGGCACATATTTGACATCACAAAGACCTGATTCCTCTCTTCAGTGACTTCTATCTCTATGCCTTGCCTTGTCATCATAAGAGAAATTATTCCCAGACACCTCTTAACTGAATTCTGCACTTCTCCTCTTCTCCCGCCCCATCCACTGATGGAAAAGACTCTCTGAGAGGGCAACGCTATATTCTGAAGCAAAGGCACCCACAATTGAACTATCCTTTGTTACAGCCCTCAAGTGTTGCTACTCCTGGAGGTATCTCTGCCTCCATATCAGGGTGTGGCCAATACAATTTGTCTAAAAAACTCATAAAGAATGTAAAGAAGCAGTAATTCTAGAAAACTACAATGAGATGGAATTCCTTAAAATTTGAAAGTGAATGGCTGAAAACAGAAAATTACTCCTTTTTTTTTTAACAATGCCCAGAAAATGTAAAGAATACATAATGCTAACAGGTGGTAAAGGCTAAGGGCATAGTATTAGTAAAAGATTTAGCTAAATTAGTGGATAGATGCCTTTTTCTAGGAAGTGCAGCACTATCCTTAATTATTTATTCATCTATCCAATTCTCTCTTTCTCTGTCTCTCTCTGGTTCTCCTCATCTCACCCAGACTGTAACTGCAGGTGCTACTCATGGGCCGAGTCTCATTCCAAACAGCACAGTAGTTTTTCTCTGATACATTTCCAAACTGAGCTAGTTTGGGGTTCCTTAGGAAACCTGGCAATCACTTGCTCCCTAGGGACTCAAGAAATCAGCCATCCTTATTCTCAGCCTCTGGAGTAGAGTAGCTAGGATTATAGGTATATGGCACTAGGTCTGGCATTATTATTCTTATTAGGCTGACAAGAGAGAAGATAGCTTGACTTTCCATTATAAAATTCAAAGGAGGGAACCCTAAATTTGACCCAGAAAACACTTTATAGACATATACTTCTATGTTTTCACACTTACAAGCCATTAATACAACTTGCTGACCCTAAACATATGATAAAGATTTTTTCCAGATTGTCATCAGAAAGAATAAAAGTTCTGGATGTTATATGCTACATTACAGGGAAATGTCACCAGAAAATAAATGATGATGAATAATAAATGATAGAAGGTAGTAAAAAGAGGGAAAGAAACATCTATAACAAAAAGATGTAAGTACTCTCTGGCTTTGGAGAGATGGGAAGATCACTAAATTAGGATTCTGGAGTGAATTAGCTCTTTGATTTTTCTGAGTTTCAGTTTTCTCCTTTATTAACATGGAGATAAACGATATTTACTTCACATTATGGAATTTCTGCGTATTAAGTACTATTTATACTTTAAAATAAAATATTATATTTTATTATTATTAAATAATAATGATAATAAATAAATAAAATATTATATTTTATAACAGGGACAAAAATCAGAAGCGAAAGAACTTTTATCCTTTCTGAGGATATAAAGTCAAGTTGAGATGGCACAGAGCTGTTCCAACTATCCAACTAAACAACATAACATGAATAAATGTCCAAAGGTAGAAAAATTTTAGTGCTTTAATTAGACATATATACAATTAAAGGACACTACTTAGATATGTTCTCTAACTACTGTATATCACATTCCCAAATATATTTCATATTTTTCAACCTATAGAGCTTATCATATAATAGTGACTAACTTATTCTCCTTAAGAAAGTCCATGGTAGATGCCCTAATACTTAAGGCGTTCAATTGTGAATAAAACTAAAAATTAGAACTTATATATTAGGAAATAATTTAAGACTTGTCAAGAAATAAGACTCCAGAACTCAGTAAAACCCAAATGGTCATCACAATTGGCCATCAATTCCTGGTTTATTCAGTAATTTCAACTAAACTAAAATATATTAAATATCTATTATATTAAAAGCTCTGTATCAGGTGCTGAAGTTATCAGAATGAAATCAAACATAACTTCTCTTTTCAAAGAATTAGTGACAGGGCAGGTGATAGGGAAAAACCACAGTCCTTAAATGGAAAATGTTGAAATGGTTAGAATTATTCTTATTATTTTAAAAGTAACCATCACAATAAAATCTCTCTTTCACATTTTAGAAACAGTATGGATGTTTCTCTCTCTCTCTGTCTCTCTGTCTCTCTGTCTCTCTGTCTCTCTCTCTCTCTCTCTCTGTCTCTCTCTATCTCTCTGTCTGTCTGTCTGTCTGTCTCTCTCCTGTGTGTGTGTGTGTGTGTGTGTGTGTGTGTGTGTGTGTGTGTGTAGGGGAGAATGGTGGTGGCACATAAGGAGTAGAGGAGAGGCTTATTTTAGTAATGTGACATCAAAATAATTAAATCCCCATAGATCTTTAAAAGCCAAAAGAACCCGTTACCTACCAGCTCTTGCTGGGAAGGGCTTTCCCTGCCCAGTCAATAGTAATATTCAGCTCATAGAAAAACACACTGGAATCTGCCTCCTTCAAGACAGCAACATAAGCCAAGGAGATGTGTGTTTGACTTGGTGCCAGCGTAACCATAAAACGTTGGCAATTTACTAGAGACTCTATGCCGCACCACTCTCCCAAAGGACTTAAATAAACTTCAGATGGAGAACATATATTTTTACTTGAGAGAGAGGGAGAAAGAAATGTGCTAGTTCATTTTTAACCCATTTCTACAGCATTTAATGTGAAAAAGGTCTTCAAATAAGTAATGGGCTACCTTCCCTCCCCCTCTGCCCCTCTCCTAGTGACCCCTGGAGACAGAGAGTTAAAAGCGTGCAAAATTGGAGAAATGCTTCACGTCTAGGTATTTGTTTTCTTGGAGAATGATGGCTACACATGCAGATAAAAATACTTGAGGGAAGGCAAGTCTAAAAGAATTCCCCTGCTTGGCCAGGCCATTTTCTGCCTCAGAGTTCATATTATTTCCTGGGGGAAATTTCAGCTTTTACAGGGTAGGGCTTTTAGGTTCTTCTACTTTAGGAATGCCATGTTTGATACTGGGATATAGTGATATTTTTCCATATGTTTATATTTTTCCCAGGTACAGTTAAATTTTAGATTTGAAATGGGAGGGGCGGAAACTGATTGACCGTATATCGGAACTGTTTTCTTTTCCAGCCTAAAGTACTACCCAGGCTGCTAAAATGGTCAAAATTTTCCTGCCCATCTAATAAAGACCACATTTCCATGGTCCACAGCAAACACGTTTATTGACTGTCCGTCTGCAGCCTTGAGCCCCACAGCCACTGGCTATACATAGAGCTGTAAGTGAATTATAACCTAATTTATTTATTCTGTATATTCTGGGAGAGATGCAGCACTAAAATTATACTTGGGGCCACTGATGTAATCATCTGATTTTCCTCTGGCAGAATTCTTTTGGAGTAAGCCAGGGCTACTTTGGGGGTGCTTCAAACCTAGAAGATCAGAGATTCAGGGGAACCACAGAGAAGTGAAAAAATGGTAGGGGTATGTTCCTTCAAACTGCTGCTTGTTCAACTGAATTTTTTTCCCTTATTTGGAGCACATTAAAAAAATTCCTATTTCTCAGTCAAATCAATGGAAGTTCAAATTGGTCCTCATCTTTGGGGATGAAGGGAGGAAATGAAGAGGAATTTCCTAGAAGAAAAGACCAAGAATAGTTGGAATTTACAGTGTTAATAAATGGACTTAGGCTGGAGTTTATCAGTCTGTCTAGTGAGGAAGAATAAAGTACCTCTGTTGAGAGTCTTCTGAAATTTTAAGTTTGCTAGCTTTTCATTCATTTCACCACAGCCATTGGTTGCAGTAAGTCATTGAGCTTGCCTACCATTTTTGGTATACTTTTAAATTTATCTCTTTAGATTTATAAACTAGTGAACTTAAATTCACTGAATATCAGAACCAGAAGGGGCTTAGACATCAACCATTCTGATTTTCCACATTTTTCACATGGGGAAACCATGGCTCAGAGATGGGAAGGGCTCACCTCAAGCCACAGAATGGTCTGCTGATAGCATCACAGATACAATCCTGATCTCATTATTCACCATTCAGTATTAATTTTATTGAATTATGCCTAGTAATTTATTATTCAAAATTGCCACCTTTTTTCAATACCTACAGAATTTTCTCTCTATTCCTTTTTTGCTTTCTTCCCTAAAATTCAAATGACATACCTATCTCTAAGCCTGCTTGTTTGATTCAATAAAATCTTGCCATCTTTGAAGGAGCCCGGGTATTCCAAGGGAATCTACACAAGTTCATAAGATCTAGAAAGGGGTGTGGCATAGTATACATCTCTGGTGCAATCATAGAATTGACATAGACAGGAGTCACACAGGATAAACTGATAAGAATGTCTTGGACCAATGGAAAGATAACTTAAATCACAAAGCTATGGAAATATAAACAGTAGACAGAGAGCTGGGTCTTGAGTCAGGAAGACCTGAGTTCAAATCTAGCTTCAAGTATTATCCAGCTATATGAGCCTAGGCAAGTCACTAAACCCTGTTTGCTTCCTATTTTCCTCAACTGTAAAATGGGCATAATAAAAGCACCCAGCCCCAGCCCCTCCCCAGAATTGTTATGGAGATCAAGTGAGATAATAATTGTAAAGTGTTTAACTCAGTGCCTGGCACATAGTAAAAACCATGTAAATATTAACTATTATTCTTATTCATTTCATAACCAGTTGACTGTACCTTGATCATCAGAAAGGTATCATTCTAACCTAGGCTCATAATCCTAGACCAATATTCACCAGACTTGATCTCTCCATTTAAATTCAGTTTGAAAGTTGTCAAGTAGATGAACTAAAAATGGGCTTTTAATATCTCAGTGACGGTTTGGACTTCCTCTTAGGAAAAACAAGTGTCTCCCTCCACACACAGTAAGCCTTTATAAATGGACTTGAATATTTAAAAGTAATCAGGGCTGATACTGTCTGTGCCTGTGTGGGTTTCATAAAAAAGAAATGTACTGAGTGGAAACTGCATTTAAAATGTGACCCCAGATGGTGGCAAGACTCTAAAAACGCAATGCAACATGTAAAGAAAGATTAACGACCTAAACCAGGCCAAAATTTATGAGGTGAAAGCCCATGTAATCCTTGAGAAAAATGATACCAAGCACTAGACTAGACAGCTAGAAATACCTTTCCTTAGTTCGTAGAAAAATCATGTTACCTCCATTTTCAGTTTTTTTTAAGGAATGGCAGATATGTTTGGTGCCAAAGGTTCATTAATCATTTTTGATGTTTTATCATGATCAAGACTAAATTTTGTTTTGGAAAATGAACAGAAGGGTTTTCAACTCCACTAATGAATGAACTGCCTTCTGGTCCTGACAGCATGCAGGAGAACTGCAGCTATACTTCTTTCATCATCTTTCATTTGGATTGAATTCTACCTCAAATGCTCTCCAGAGTGATGCAGAGGACAATTTCTGGTAGGATAAGCTGAAGGAATACTGCAGGTTTTCCTTACTACCAATAATCTGAGTTAAGATTAAGCAGAGTGGGAAGAGCTTGTAAGTAAAGATTTCCAAGTGAAGCTCTTCTTTCAATGTACATCTGTTTTCTTTTCTGCCTAATTAGGAAGGTGGCCTAGAAGATTCCAAAAATGCTTTCTGAAATTCCATGTTCAAAAACCCTCTCAGCTCTGAAATTCATTTTTGGATATTCTAGTATCTCTTCAAACTATGATTGCCTATGGCATGTTTCCAGAGACTATTAATATACTATTGATATTCTTTTATGGGCAACAAAGGAAGGGTGCTCCTGTTTTGTGCGTGATCAGATACCATCTCCCCTGCTTCCTTTCCAGTTACTGAACTCTGAAGTCAGCAACAGGAATCAAAAGATCTAGATGAGCACACATTCCTCCCCCCAGGCATTTGTTTGTCAAGCAGAAGGTCCATTTTGCACAAATACACACACACACACACACACACATACACACACACCACCACCACCACCACCACCACCACTACCAACAACAATAACAACCACAACAAAGTGTGAGGAATGACCACACTGAAAAGTTCTGCTTCTCAGAAGAAACATGAGGCTGTACTGTTGGGGAACAGACAGATACAAGAGGCTTCCTGATCACACCTTTTTTTTTTTTATCACAACAGCATTTCAATAAAAAAAGATGAGCAGATTTTTAATTTAGGGTCAACACTGTCATGCTAATAGTATGTTGCTTCCTTTAAAATACTTAGCTAACATTTTATGTATGATTTTTTTTTGTTTTCAAGCATAATTTTCTATGGATTATTGAAAAGCTAAAAAAAAAGATAAAAGCACTGTGAGTGATCTCAATCTATTCTTAACCATCAGTACTGTTTCTTTTGAAAACAGAGGGACTAAGTGGACTTATCCCCTGAATCATTAAGCCTAAGCAATTTTCAATATTTTCCCCTCCATATTTAATTTTTTTCTCTTTATATACACAACATACACCAAGACCACCAATAATATGCCTAACTTGAAACGTGTCAACTAGGGTATCAGAAAATTAGAAAATAATGGTAAAACCCCAAGAAACTATGTTTCAAGGTCCAAATAGAGGCTTGGAGAAGTCTAGCTAGCATGTGGAAAGTGGGATATTTTAGAAAAATAGCTTTTTAAAGTTAAGAAAATGATTTGTGGGTTAAGTTTAGACCTCTCAGATCTCTATTTAATATTAGGTAAAAAAAGAAAAAGGTAAATGATATTTTAGTGTCATATTGTTCTCAAGATATAATAAGTGGAGGGAAAAAGATGAAAATTTTTCAGAGATGAAAATAGTTTTACCTACCTCCTACAGACCAGATTTGTGTTGGGAACATAGTCCTGTGTGATGGTGATATTTACTATACTCATTCCATTTTCAGACTTTAACACTAAGGTGATTCACAGCAACAATAGAGAGATGTCACAGAAATAACATGTACAGGGTCTAGAATGTACTCGGAAATGAGGTGGATTTGGAAATTGCCTCAGTCAAAGTCAGGGAGCATTAGGTTTGGAATTAAAGAAACTAGTTTGATTTATGCTTCTTCTAAGGTCACCTATGTAACTTCTATGGGCCTGCTTGGTTTCCTCAATTGTATAAGGGGTTAACTAGATAATGTTTATGAGTCATTCCTACAACAAACATTCATTAAATACCTAACAATTTCAAGGAAGTGTGAAATAGGCCCTAGAAAGCTGGTCTTTGAATCAGGAATGTCTGTGTTCACATTCAGATCCTACTTCTGACTTATAGGAGCTGGTGAGTCTGGGAAAGCCACTAAAACTCTCAGTGCTCCCAGGCAATTCTCAGATCATAGATTGCAGTGAAAGTATAGATGGGATAATGGTAAAAGACATTCCTTATTGGGAGCTCAGGACCACTGTTGAAATTAGAGGTCTGATCCCTGCTTCCTGTCCCCACCCCGCCCCAAATATGAAAAGCCCTGGACTTCATGTTAGGGAGACAAAAACAAACAAACAAAACTTTAGATCCTAGGCTGTACTGTGAACACAGATGTTATTTTTCATAACATCCTTCTGGAAAAATAACTAGGAGAAATTTTCAATAATTCAATATAATAGCAGTCTTTATTTGTGTACCTGGATTTGGGTTCACTGAATTATTTGTTACTCTAATACATGGCACTCTGGGTAGAGAATCCAGGAACTGTAGGAGAAATTCTAGCACTGAATATAATGTGCTCTGTACAAAGTTTGCACTTTAGAAGGTTGGCTGAATAAATTAATAAATCAGTTCCACTTTTCATTTAATTCATTCTCATTAGAAACAATTTTTTTTTCTTCTGATCTTTAGTGACCTCATTTGAGGGTTTTAATTTTTACCTCTTAGTAGATGCCTCCGAAATCTTCATCTCTATTCCTCAATCTCCAGTTTTATGTTTAATTACGAATATCTCCTTCATCTGGTTTTCTCACCATCACTCCATAATCAGTATATCTCAAACTAAACTTATCATATTTCAGCACTCCCATCACCACTCCCAAATCAGTATTCTTTGCAATATCCCTTTTCATGTTTTACTGGCCACCATTCTTCCAGTGTCCCAAAGTTGAAACCTTCAGACTCATCTCTCTCCTTCATCTTCTATTGGATCTGGTAAGCCATGTCATTTCTTTTAAAATGTCTCTTGAATTTGCTCTTTCTTTTTATTCATTATTCCTACAACCCTAAACCAGGAATAGTTAGGCCACCTCATTCTCTGACTCTTAAAAAATCTTCCTCCAAATTATCCTGTCTATTGTTGCTAGGCTATTCTTTTTAAAGCCCCATTTCTATGCTCAAGAATGTATAACGATCCCTATTATATGAAGAATAAAGTTCAGAAGGTCTGTTTGATTGTCAATGTTCTCTTTAATCTTACCTATTTTGTGTTCCACATTCTCCATCATGTCCCCACATTCCCCATGCCTCAGATTATGCCATGATTCATGTACATGATAGTTTGAAATTTTAAAAAATGTTCCCTATTCTATTCAATTGCTCTTTTATTTCCTTCAACACATACATTTCTCTTCATTTTAGAAAATTTTCACAATTGGGACTCATGTGACCTGTTCATCTCATCCCAAAACTTATATTCTAGTCTGCCTTTTTACAAATTACTTTTCAAATGAAATAATATTTGTAAAGCACATAACCCAGTGCCTGGTACGTGGTAAGTGCTTAATGATTTTTCTCTCCTTCCTTGTTGAATTTGTCTCTAGAACTTTCTGGTCTTTCCCTTTTCCAATTCATACTTCTAAAATACAAATGTGATTATGTCCCCTCCCACTAAATTTTTTAAATAGTTTCTTATTACCTTTCTAGCAAAATAAAAAGTCATCAGTCTAGCATTTATGACCTCCCCCACACATACAACTTAATTCCCACCTATCTTTCTAATCTTTATTTCCCATTTAAAGTAGTAAAACTCTGAGAGTTTCTGGGTTCAGAAATATTTTGAAATGATAAACCCTCTCATGTGGATTAGTGATACATGCCATCAGAGACTGGAACAGGAAACGATGCATCTATTTGGGAGAAGAGAAAAACACACCAAGGACATAAACACAGACAATGCACCAGATGAGAGAAGAGACAACTTCAACAATAAATGCCTCCTAAAACCAGGAAACAATTGCTGGCTTTGGACTTAAGGAAGGATTTCCAGTGAGCAGGAGTTGTGAATTCATCCTCTAGCTACACAAATTCTTTAAAAGTGAATGTATTGGGGCAGCTAGGTGGTGCAGTGGATAGAGCACCAGCCCTGAAGTCAGGAGGACCTGAGTTCGGATCTGGTCTCAGACACGTTAACAGCTGTGTGACCCTGGGCAAGTCACTTAACCCCAATTGCCTCAGCAAAAAAAAAAAAAAAAAAAGTGAATGTATCATCACACTCCCAGGGTAAGCCTACTTTCCCCCTGGAATTTGTATGTCTTTATAGGAGAGTGTATCCTAGGCTTTTAGAGGTAAATGTTTCATACCAACTGTTTTTGCTACACCATCTTCGTGAATACCTTTTGTCAAAAGCTAATTAAGTTTGGCTGATTGTTAATGGGAAGCACATGGGATGAAGGTTGATAAGTGAAGTACTAGAAATCCCAATCCCTCAAGTCCATTCTGGAACCTTTAAGGGAAAAGTAGTCAGCTGTACTCTAGGGCCCCAATTTTCTAGTCCTGGGGTGAGTTACTTCTAGTGGAGAAATAGCTCTAAATGGGATACTACATGTGACAATTCATCTCTTCCCTCTATGCTTTAGTGCAGATGGTCTTTCATGTCTGAAATACACTCTTTGCTCATCTCTGCTTCTTTGAATTCCTAGTTTCCTTCAAAGGACAGTTTGGGTACTACATTCCATGTGAGAGTTTTTCTGATGTCCTATCTGTTAATGCTGTCTTCTTTTAGAAATTATTTAGTATATACTTTGCATTTGCTTATCATTATGCAAAATGAGCCCCACTCTCCTCCCTCTCTATAATATCAGCTCATTTCACTTTCACTTTGCACCTGACCTTTCACAAAATTAGTGATTAATTCCTGTCTATTGATTTCTATATTTATGTTCTTTTCTTCAAACTTAATTATATATCTTGAACTTGGAGTACTGTGGTTTTTAAAAATTGTTAAGTTAGCCCATCCTTGTCTTAATGCTTAACTCTATACAACTAGTATTCAAATGTTCTGACTCATATGAAAAAATTCAAAATATGTTCTTTAGAGGGAAAAAAGGTTCAGCACAAAGCAACAAATGTTCAAATGAACATGATTTTACACTTATGTAAGCAAATAGAAGCAGTCTATAATAGACAGATGATAGAATTTGGTCTCAGGATGATCAAAGATTAAACTTTAGCTGTATGACCACAAAAGACATTTGACCTTTCTGACCTTCAGGCAGCTCTTAAAGATTGATCTACCAAGTTTCTGGAGCGTTTGCATCTGGGTTGCTAGAGGGAGTTCTCATCCCAAAGAAATCACTGATCCTTAATGAATGAATAGAGCACATTTCCTCTAGGGAGGAAGCTAAAACCCAAGTAACCTGAGTTTCTTGTTTAAAATGCTTGCAAATTGAGAAAATGTAACAAATCAGACAAATGCTTGGGCTAAAAACATGATCTGTTCATATTATGCTCATTTAAAAACTCAAGAAAAATGTAAGGACAACCAGTTCTTGGTCATCAAGATGCAAATGACTTCCATGGCCATGTTGAATGCTGTAGAGAAAGAATTGGTGCTTCCTATGCCATCAGTACTAATCATTTATTTCCTCACTTCAAATCACAATCACAACCACCACTACCACAGCCCTTTTAATAAAGTCTACTTTTTTTCTCCTACAATTTTTTTCCTCTTCAAACTTGAAGAAATCATTATTTCTCACCCCTTTGCAGATTAAAAGTGGCTTAAAGCCAGAATTTGTGGCATTTCCCCCTCTTACCTTCTCCCTTCCCTCTCCTTCCTTAAACTAACTGGTTTAAGAGACAAATGTTGAAATAAAAAGAAAAGGGGACAGCTAGGTGGCTCAGTGGATAGAGCACCAGCCCTGAAGTCAGGAGGACCTGAGTTCAAATCTGATCTCAGACACTTAACATTCCCTAGCTGTGTGACCCTGGGCAAGTCACTTAACTCCAATTGCCTAAGGGGGGGGGAGAAAGAAAGAATCAGGCTGCCTGGAGAAGTGGTGGGTTTCCCCTCTTAAAAAAAAAGAAATAAATAAAAAGAAAAAAGTGGAACAGGTGCATTTTCTTTTAGATTCCTAATTCAGAGAATATACAGTATCTGAGTTAGCAATTAGTAAGTCCAAACCTTTCACTTTGCAAATGGAAAAAATAGAAAAATCAAAAAAAAAAAAAAGCAAATGGAAAAAATATAGGATCCCCCCCCATAGTAATTAGCCTAAGGTCAGACACTGAATCAGTTAATATATTTGGAAGTGGGAAGAACATTAGGACCGAGTCCTGCATTCTAGACCTGGCCATTCTGAGTGGCCTTGGTAAAGGTCAAGGTCATTCTCCCCTTTCAAGTTTCCACCTTCATAAAATGAAGGTGTTAGACTACATCGATTTTTATGATCCTTTCCATCTCCAACATTGCATGATTCTGATATATAACCCCCAAGTTTGGGGAGAGATAACAATATAGGGGTGGGTTTCTCTAGCTACTTGTCGGTATTAACTGGAGAATTAGGACCACAGAACATCAGAACTAGATGAAACTTCAGAAAACATTTCATCAACACCTCATTGTACTTCTATCCCAAAAATAGATTCTGATAATACATTGCTACTTATTGTCTGTTTGACCTTGGACAAAGTCACTTCTCTCTAGGCTCAGTTTCATTCCCCTTCAGGCAAGGGTTATCTTTTAAAAGTCATGGACCTCAGGGGCAGCTAGGTAGCACAGTGGATAGAGTACTGGCCCTGAAATCAGGAGGACCTGAGTTCAAATGTGGTCTCAGACACTTAACATTCCTTAGCTGTGTGACCCTGGGCAAGTCACTTAACCTCAATTGCCTCAGCAAAGTCATGGACCTCACTAGTAGTGAAACCTATAGACCTTCAGAAAAATGTTTTTAAATGCAAAAAAATAAAATACATAAGTTTACACACTAAATCACTCATACTGAAACATAGTTATTAAAATATTCTTAAAAAAACACACACAAGTTCATGGATCCCCCCCCCCCCCCCCCCCGATTAATAACCTCTGATTTAAGATGAGAAGTTTGGGCTATATGATTTTTAAGTTACTTTTCAGTTTGAAATCCTTTGATACTATGTGTTCCCCGAAGCTTATACAATTATAAGTGAACATCCAATTGAGCTGAATTATAAAAATAAAGTAACAGTTGCTAAGTACCATTAAAAGAAACTTGTTGCCAAGTAAAATGAAGAAGAGGTGACCTTTTCCTTGAGTTCTAGCTGGCTGTTATTTATAAATAAGTAGTATGAATAAGAGTAGTACCTTATTGACTTGTCCTAACTCCTCACACAAAAGGAGGTGAGGATGACAGGCACATGTGGCAACAGCTGCACACTTGGCACAAGCACTGCAGGCATTTCTGTTCTGCATGGTTTAGAACCCTACCCATTTTCATGGGGGGTTTAAACAACAAGAAGGCAAAGAGTCATAAAAGCTTGAGTTTCAGTGCTGCTGGCTCAGGGTTATATGGACTGTGGGAGGGGGGCAGGGCTATGCTCAGCTGTGGCACGAGAGGGATGAAGATGCCAACCACATGGTCCCAGGCTCATTTGGCTGTGCTGGCCCTTTGGGAAACAAAGTGGTAACTCCAGCTGCCCTTAAGCAAAAAGATTACTCCTAACCTTTGGAGTAGAGAGGAAAAGCTCTGGACTTGAAGTTCTAAGATCTGGAGTCGAATACTACATATAGAGTATGTAACTTTAAGCTAGTCATTTCCCTGTGTCTTAATTTCTGCCTCTGTAAAATGCATAGTTGAACTAGACAAACTCTAAGGTCCCATCTGCTTTTGCATTTCTCTATAACACTATCTTTAAAAAAAAAGGTGTGTGTACGCACACACACACACACACACACACAGAAGAAAAGTACAATTATGATATCAGAGAGAAATTGTAGAGATCCTAGTACTTGAAAAAAAATCTTACAAAAATTTGATTTTAAATCAACATAAACACGCTCTATACACTCCCCAAAGGATTTGTTATTTTGACCTTACAATATAGGGATTTCTGATAGCTTTCAGTAATGCATCAATTATGGTGATACAGTGGTGCTTTTATTAGCAAATGAATGAATATATGAGGATTTATTAAATGCTTACTATGTGCTAGGCAAAAAGATGTGTTATGATATACTCTGATGTTAGAAATGCAATGACCAGAAGTAGAAAAGAAAATTACCAGAAGTAGAAATACAAGGATGGAATGAAATGACCCTCTACTTTCCCTCCCTCCCCTTCATGCAAGGCAAGATGCTGCCTCAGTCCCATCAGCTCTTGTGTTTGGTGAGATAGGGCTGGCACCTCTACATTTCCAGAGGCAATCCTCTATCCACAAGGAATTAACACTGAGTTTTGTAAGGTCCCTTCCAGATCTGAAGCTATTTTTCTTTGATTTCTCCCCATTTTCATCTGGCCAGCCTGAGGGAGAACTGGGAAACTGGTCTTTTTCTTAGTTGGGTCTTGCCTAGCCCAACAATTAGATCAAATTCGAATAGAAACGGGGGCACTAAGGCATCTTCATGGCCATATAGTGACTTAGAAAACCACATATTAATTTTATCTAGGTTTTATTTTATTTTATTTGGTTAAATATTTCCCAATTACATTTGATTTGGGCCTCACAGCAAGCCATGTAGTCTCTAATACCTCTTTACTAAAGGAATATATTTGAAAAAGTTTCTCCATCCCCACCTCCCTTTAAAAAAAAGTTTTAACTGTCATAAAGTCAGCACTGAAGAGACTGGAACTCTTTCCAAACCCAGGTACTCAGACCAACTTGAAATAAAATTAGTATCTTTTGTTTTCCTATCATCTTCATTTATCATCATATGGCCTTCCCCAAACACCCTGACTCCCCCCCCAAAAAAACCCTCAAGCCTTATAAAAAAATTAAAAAAGGGAGAGAAGGGGGGGGGAAAACTGTTCATCAAAACTAACCAACATTTCAGTTAAGTCTGAAAGTAAACATAATTTTTCACACCCACAGATCCCTCATGCCTGAAAAGAGATTATTATTTTTATAAAATGTTTAGCTACCATCCCCCTACCCCCTTTCTTCAAATGGGGATCTTGTCGTCAGTATGTGGTTTTCGTAATTCAACAAATTTCACTTTGCACCAATTCTTGTAAGTCTTCCTAGGCTTTGCAATTATTTTCATATTTATTATTTCCTAAATACAGTAATAATATATTACATTAATGCACTATAATTTGTTTAGTGATTTAGCACTTTATTATGATAAATCCTATTATAACAATTTTGGCATCTAGAGAGGCCTTACTGTATGTATTACTGATTTTCTTGAAATTATATTGACCTAACAGAGCAGGATTTTTAGGTCAAAGAGTGTGAGCATTTTAGTTGCTTTCTTAGAATAATTTTAAATTCTAGGACAATTTTTCTAAAAGGAGCTTTGTTCCCAAGGGGTGCCTTTATGGAGGTCTTGCAATAGTCCTTCTCCAGCAAAAATATCTTGACTTAGGGGTTTTTCTGCCTTTGCTGAGTGCTTAAAATCATAGAATTCTATAATCTTAAAACTGGAATGGACATTTGTCGGTCATATAATTCAAATTCCTACTACTATGCAGCAATGTCCTCTTTAAATCTATCTCTTATAAGTTGGGAATAATTTACACAATTACTTTGTTTTCCCTAGATAACATTATTCACATACAAAGTGCTTCATTGATCTTTTGAGCAATCTAATTTAATTTATAAAATGTGAACTTTCTTCCATCTCATGAAACACTACCCAAGCTTGACAATAATAAATATTTTCCAATTTGCTTAGATGGTCTTGTGTTTCCCCTAAAGGCCTTTCTATTATATTTTAATATTCTCCCAACTTCAGTTTTATACACATAAGTATTTCACTATGTCCCTTTTTTCATCCTTCTTTAGCTAACATAAGGAGAGATTTCTAACAGTTACTGTGTAGTGAAAACCACCATCATAAAATTTATATAAGTATAATTCATGAAATTTATCTAAGCGTAATTCATCTCTGTTCAAAAAAATTTATCTAGTGGTATTCAGCTCTGTTCCATGAGATCTCAGAAACTGCTCTCAGAAGTGGATCCCATTTTATTTAGTAGCTTGTTTCACATATGATGCATTCATTAGTTATTATTTCACAATCAAAATTAAGTGATTCCCTGCATCTTCTTTAAAACTGACTTCAACTCTGGTTTCTAGACCATCTTAGAAATAACAGTATTTGAGAAGAGATTAACCTGACTGTTACTGGACTCTTTGGAGATGATGGTGATGAACATGATGATGATAAGTGGTATAGTAGATAAGAATGCCAGGTATGGTTAGAAAGACCTGGGTGTAAATCCAGCCTCAGACACTTATTAGCTGTGTGACCTTGGGGAAGTCACATTTAAAAAAAAAACAACTCTGTCTCAGTTTCCTTATCTGTAAAGTGGGGATAATAATAGCACCTATCTCCCAGAGTTGTGAGGATCAAGTAAAATAATAATTATGAAGGATTTAGCATAGTGCCTGGCACATAGTAAATGTTACATGAATGCCAGTGATTATTATTATGAACAACAATAAAAATGTTCATATGACAATGCTATTATTGTTTTTAATGTTATTATCAATGCTACTATGGTATATATGTATATATTATGTTATGCTATATAGTATGACAAAATAATGCTATTATTATGAATAACAAGAATGTCATTATAAAACAAGAATGCTATTATGTTATTAGTAACAACAACAATAATAGCATCTATATAGTACCTTAAAGTTTGTGAAGTACTTTATAATTATCACATTTCATCCTCAAAACAAGGCTGTGAGGTAAGTGCTATTATTGTCCCTATGTTACAGATGAAGAACCTGAGATAGACAGGATTTAAATGACTGGTTCATGGTGATATAGTTAATAAGTGTCCAAAGCTGGATTTGAACTCAGATCTTCCTGACTCTAGATCTTGTAATTTACTTTCAAGCTGTATATGATCCCAACAATAACTTCTCATTTATGAAGATATGCAAAACAATGTTAGACCTCTCCCTGATGGGGACAGTTTCTTCTCCTTCTCTCTCTGTCTCTGTCTGTCTGTCTCTCCCTCCCTCTCACTCCCCTCTCTTTCTCTGTCTCCCTCCCTTCCTCCCTTCTTCCTTCCCTCCTTCTCTCTCTCATTCACACACACACACACAAGAAACAATAGTTAAGGAGACAGAGGTCAGGTGAGTTTGCCAGTGATAAGATTGGTTTCTCAAGGCCTATTTTCATATAATCACTTCAGTGCTTCCTTATGGCATAAAGGTGACCATGAGTGTTTCTCAAAGGCTATGCCAGTTTATAGAAGATGTAAGAAAAAATGCTGGCAGCAGAGAAAATGGCATAGAAAAAATAACATAGAACTTAGATATCTTCATGTTTAATATCTGAGTCTCTGAAACCCAAATACAAATTTTTTAAAAAGTAAAAAAGAGGGGGAGGGCAACGAGGTGGCGCAGTGGATACAGCACTGGCACTGAAGTCAGGAGGATCTGAGTTCAAATCTGGTCTCAGGCATTTAACACTTCCTAGTTGTGTGACCCTGGGCAAGCCACTTAATCCCAATTGCCTCAGTTTTAAAAAATAATTAAAAAATAAAGTAAAAAAGAATGATCCTTTGATGTTTGAGGAAACAACCAAGTACCAAGCACATGGCATGTGAAGTTAGAGGACCTGGATTAAAAACTCAGCTTTGCTATTTAATTTACCCCTCTGGGCAAGTCACTTGCTCTCTGAATCGCACTTTCTTCATCTTTAAAATAATAGGGGTTAGCTAAGTGGTGCAGTGGATAAAACACCAGCCCTGAAGTCAGGAGGACTTGAGTTCAAATCTGATCTCATACACTTAACACGTCCTAGCTGTATGACCCTGGGCAAGTCACTTAGCCCCAACTGCCTCAGCAAAAAAAGAAAAGTAATAATAAAATTTAAAAATGGGTTCAGATGAGGTGATCTTCACTGAGGTCACTAAGTTTTTTTTTTTTAATTATTTTCATTTGGACCTGTGATTTCATCAGTTAAGGGAATTACTGCAATAGACATTTGTCCCAGTTGTTAGCACTCACAATTCCTCAGCCATTTAGTCTCAGAACTGTCTGTGGTAAAGGAAGGCTACAGAACATGCGTGTGATCGGATGGCTAATAACTTATCAGAAGAACATGAACACAAATTAGACAGACTCCACTACATGCTGCCTCTCTCAAACTATAAGCATAAACTATATTATTAAATTTGATAATATAAAATAATTCATAGTTAACCTAAGAGGGTACATATAAAACACATCCAAAGAGAACCTAAATATTCAAACCCTTTTCTCCCTGGATATCTTACAGAGATATAAAAAGATTAATAAACTGTGTTATCTAACACTGATTTGAAAACTACTGGTGATGATCTTGATTCACAAGGCCTATTTCTTTTCTCCTCGGAGGGAGTTTTAGAGAAGATTCCATGTAGGTCTGGTATTTAACCTACTCAGAACTATTGGGCTGTTTAGCTCAAGGAAAATCACAGAATGAGTTTGCATTTTCCAATAAAGAAAATATGCAGCAGTGTTAAAACTGGAACCATATCACCTTCATAATTATTTTTCTCACATACTTATAAATGTGACGCTCCACACAGCAGGCCAAAGAACACAGCCCTGAAATCAGGGGGCAGTGTATCTAAGGAAAGCTTACGGCTCGCGCCTATGTTTAGATTAGACTGGTTTGAGGCCTGGCTTTTACACAGAAGGGTTACAAAATCAGGACGAACAGTGGGATCTTTCATAAAGTGTGTTCATAAAGACGAAATTGTGTCATTAGGAACTTGCTACCTTGTTGAACATTCAAATTCTCCAAACTGGAACACCACTTAACTTTACGCCAAATCAAACTGAAAAAGAGAGGGAGGAGGGTAAGCACCACCTACCCTAACCACACTTTGAGTTGTACTCTGTCTAGCTTTAACTTTTCAAATGAATGGAATCAACACATTAAAACTAAATAACATGGATACTACTTGGTTCAGTTACACAAAACATTGAATTTAATCCTTTATTTAGTAGTTGGAATTTTAAACAATACTTCCAAATGGCTGCAAGAAAATAAAGAGTACTGGGGGCAGCTAGGTGGTGCAGTGGATAGAGCACCAGCCCTGAAGTCAGGAGGACCTGAGTTCAAATATGGTCTCAGACATTTAACATTCCCTAGCTGTGTGACCTTGGGCAAGTCACTTAACCCCAATTGCCTCAGCAAAAAGCAAAAAATAAAATAAAATAAAAAAAAATAAAATAAGAAAATAAAGAGTACCAACTGTCCAAAGGAAATACAGGCTAAAATTCTTCATTATCCATATATCTATCATATATATATATATATCCACAAGTGCATGAATGCAGCAATGGGTCTTTGTTAGGCAAAGAAAAAAAAAAAAACAAGTTGTAACATTTACACCTCCCCCAAACCCTACACTTACAAAGGGTTTCGGATAAAGTATAGACTGAATTTCACCTCAGAAGCCCTGATTCAAATTCAGCCCTTGTTTACAGAGACTAGCTATAACACTGATTATATGGTTTGATTGTTTTCCATTGTTGTTATTGTTTGTTTGTTTTGTTTTTTAATAAGGCTTTATAATAAAAAAGTGAAGTAGTCGACTAGCATTACTTCTATTTGTTAGGATCACAGTTCTAACACCAGCTGGAGACACTGGTAGAGGGACTATTACTATGCATTCTATAAAAGTATTGTCTTAAAGAAGCCATGGAATAGGTGTGGAATATGAAATAGCTTTTTATGCCACTTGGAGGGAGGTTGGCAAGGTAAGAATATCCAAATCTACGTATTGTCTGATTAACTATAAGGAAAAGACAAAGTTGATCCAGGCTGAGAAGTGATGTAAATCTCTGCATCATACTTTATGTTATCAATATTAAAGAAGCAAGGCCATTGTTATTTTGAGGAACACTTATTTCATGACAAACTTCCTTATAATGTTGAACAAGAAAATAAGAACACAGAATATCCTGATGTGATAATTCAGCAAATAGTAATATACAAGGCAATAGAAATTCAAACTTGTTATCTATTGTCAGGAGAAAATAAGAATAGGAGGAACAGGTTACTACAAGAAGTGACAGAAAATGGCTTCTTTGTCCTAGGTACTGACAATAAACTGCAATGAGTTTGAAGGTAGAATTTTAAAATGCTGTATTTCTGGGGATATGAAAGGAGCCCAAAGGATCTTTCTTCATCATGTAACCTATTTGGCCAGAACAATCATTCAGATTTTTCTTTCAGAAGCCATGGATCCAGATCCTAGCAGATAAGTCTTTTCACTTCTGAGTCTCAGTTTTTTTATTATGAAGAAGATGCTTTTACTAAAAAATGCTGCAGGAATATATGCCTCATTACAATTTTAGACCAAACATAGTCAATTTAGCCTTATTTATTTCAACAAAGCACAGGGAAGAAATGAGCAACAGAAAAATGGTGTAATATCATTTTAGAAATTCATTTTAGGGGCAGCTAGGTGGCACAGTGGTTAGAGCACCAACCTTGAAGTCAGGAGGACCTGAGTTCAAATCTGATCTCAGACACTTCCTAGCTGTGTGACCCTGGGCAAGTCACTTAACCCCAATTGCCTCAGCAAAAAGAAAAAAAAAGAAAAGAAATTCATTTTAACCCTCTTATACTATATCTTTTCCCCATATTGCTGACAAGTGGTAAAACTGGCAGAATTCACTTTTGCACATTTTGTAGGGCTGAGGAATCACCAGAAGGCCAGCAGCAAAGAAAAAAAGAAAAATAAAAGATGCCTAGGTAATTTATAAATTGACTAATTGATTCCTAAATAATTAAAAAGAATACTTACCTTACCTATGTGTGTGTGTGTTTGTGTGTGTGTGTGTGTGTGTGTGTGTGTGTGTAAAAGATTCTGTACTTTGGTGTTAGAGTATCAATAGAACCCCAAAATAGTTTTCAGAAACTAAACTATCCATTCATGAAAAAAAATAACCTATAATATTTTCATCAGCATCTCTACTCTTCCTCCTTTAATGCATAGAATACTCCTTCAGAGACAATGAATACCCATATCAGTGAGAACATAGATACACTGAAATACTGAGTCTCTCCTCTCATGTGCCTGATGGATTCAAGAGGAAACAGGTCTGTGCTCCATTTTCTAAGGTCATCTATCCCCAGGACACCAATGAACAGTGAACCAGATCTTAGCGCCAAGTTCTCCTGTTGGCCTGTCAGGCAACTGTATTCACTGTGATCCCCGACCCAGTCCAGTGAATTTCTAGTTTCTTTCTTTTCTACCAAACTTTTTACTTCCCTGAAGCTGAGGATAAAGAAATGGAAAAGCCACTATGTATTGGGGCTGATACAGATGTCTGACAGAATTAATATAACAGAGAATGAGGGGGAACATAAGTCATTTCAGAAATTTGGCCGATAAAGACACTGGAGAGCTGGACATATAAACACTCTAATGTTTTATTAGACCTCTACAAAATTTACTGAGAAAAAGACGTGTTAGTGCCAATTTAACCAGCTCAGATAAGTGGTTTGTGTATCTGAGGATGGAATAAGGATAGAATGCAAGGAGTATAACCTCCAAAAGTACAACTGGGAAATGAAGTGTGAAAAGAATCAGGAAAAGTGTAAAAAATAATACTAATAATATTGCAGGGTTAGGGAAAAATACTACAATAATTTATAAGCGACTGCACAGCATATTAGTAAAGAACACTAGATTTAGAGTCAGAAGACCTCGTCTTAAATCCTGGCTTGTTACTACCTATTTACTAACTACAGGCAAGTCATTTAGCCTTTCCAGGACTCAAAAATTCTCTTCCGTAAAATGAAGAGATTCAACTAGGTGATCCCTTAGGACCCATTTAGGTATAAAAATCTGTGAAGCATAAATTGCCTTAATGTACTCTCAGATTCTTCATAAGTATCCTTTAGCAGTCAATTACCATGTGTTGTGAGGCAGCATGATAAAAGTGTACATATAACTGGCCTTGGTTAAGGACCTTCCAGCTCTGTCTCATATTGTATGTGGAATCCTGGGCAAGTCAAGTCACCTCTGATAGTCCTTAGGAACACAATAAGCCTATTAGTTACAGAGAAGATGCCAACCTGCATTGTTAAGAGGGAGTTTCCTCATTCTCTATTAATGAAATCCAGGCCATATCCCACTAAATGTTTACTAGTATCCAAGCTTATTCTTTTACAAAAGATATAGGCCCCTCAGAAGGTTTAGTTAGTTATGTTATGGTGGAAAGAATATTGGATAGGGAGTTAGAAGATGTCAGTTATCAATCTTGGCTAAGGGTAGGGGAGTGTTGAAGCTAGGATGAATCAGTTCATAAGATCTGATTTCTAAATTTACAATCTGAGCATTTACACTTCAAAAATCAGCAAGTACTACAAATCAGGGCTTGATTTATTGCTCTGTTGATTGTCTAGATTTAAGAAAGTGATGGTAAAATATGTATAATGCAAATTAAACTGAAAAGTGTGTTGAGAATACTTTTTAAAAATTTTTTGGAGAGTCTGTTATTAAATTTGCCAACTCAGCCCTAGCTGAGCCATTACCTGTAAAAACTTTAGTCAGTCATTTCTATATCTCAGTTTTTCCATCTGGAAACTTATTTCATAAAGCCATTGTCCCTGATTAATACAGAGAGTAATAGAACCAGGATTGAAATCCAGGTCCTATGGCTCCAAATCCAGGGTTTTCTTTTCCACCATGGTACAGAGCTCAGCATAATTAGAAATAGGAAAGTAGAGTCTGCATGGCTGACGATCTGTCACAAATCCTGAAGAGAGAAGTATTGTTTCAAGTTGGGTCTGCATTACAGGAACTCTTGAGTTTCTTTCAACCTTGGGACTCAAAGACTTTAGTCTGATTCAGGAACAAATAGATATGTTCTCTACTTCTCTCTTCTTCTGATT
Organism: Myrmecobius fasciatus; assembly: GCA_023553655.1. NCBI lineage: Eukaryota > Metazoa > Chordata > Mammalia > Dasyuromorphia > Myrmecobiidae > Myrmecobius > Myrmecobius fasciatus. The sequence goes on from JAJPUD010002620.1 coordinate 172,257, forward strand.
CTTTCTAAATTCTTTCTCTCTCCTCCACCTTCATTGTTAGAAAGACTAATTTTAACAATACTATTCCAGCTAAAGAGGCAAATAATGAACCTCTTTGACCCTAAAACTGACTAAACTTCAATTGAACTGATGTGGTGTAAATACATTACTTTTTATTATAATTTTTAGTCATATAAGACAGTTATACAAGGAATTAAATCTCAAATTTGTCCAACTAATGATGGTGGTGTTCCAGATGGATATAAATGACAATTCATCCATAACTATGTGCAAATGATATATATTTTTCAGTTTATCTGAATTTTTTTTGGTAATTTTACCAAAAATTTTAATTGAATGTAATTTATTTACTGTGAGCCTCAGTTTCCTCTTCTATAAAAAGAAGCTATGGAAAAGCTCTAAGGTTTTTTCCAGTCGCTATGATTTAGGAACATTCCTGGAACACTTAGGTTCCCTTTCCAGGCCATTGAACCTCCACTTCCATTTTCTCCCTACCTGACATTTTTTTTTTGGTTTGACCTTGCCAGGCCATCTCCCAGAAAGCTGTCACTTGGAAATAGGAAGGTTGCTATGTATTGGGGCTAGCTTAGTTCCTGCTACCCCTGCCTTGCCTGCCATTCTCATATATCACACCACAGTGTGGTGCCTGTAAAATCTTTTTACCTCCTTCCTTCAGGAAAATTCCCTAAGCCGTGAACTGAGAAACCAGCTGATTGACATAGCCAAGCATTCAGAGCTATCTGTACATGAAAGGCATGTGTATTCATGGACACATGCAAGAAAGACCACCAGACTTGGAATTACAAGATCAGGGTTTGATTCCTCACTTTGCCACTTACTGTTCTATGATCCTGGGCAAAAAAAAAATGTAAAAAATTGTCTCTTTCTGAGCTTCAGTTTTTTCTGGGGTATAAAAAAGATACACTAGATGATCCGGAAAGTCCTTTTAAGCAATATACCATGATAAATACATGAAAAAGTAGATAATGGGTTTGAACTCTTAGATTCCCCTAAATTTGCAGTACTTCTACAGACATTTTGGCTTCCTCATTGAAATCTCTCTTCATTTTGCACATGTTTAACAGGGCCCCCTTGCCTTGGCCATTTTCCTTCTCCTTCAGGCTGCTGAAATCACAGTAGCCAAACTGCCCAATGATTCCAGTGGCTCGTGCCCATGTTTATACTGAACTGGTTTCAGGGCTGAATTTCTAGCATATTCCCCCACCACTGGCACCAGACCCTAACCCCACGAGAGAGGCACACGCCTACCCCAAACAGTGCACTCATTGAGGCCAAGAGGCTGGGATGCTATAGGATGGAGGAGGTGGAATTGTTTGTCTTAGGGAGTTAGGCTCTTGCAGAGTATTTAATATTCCCCGTCATGCAGGCCTGTTTCTCCTTGACTCTGCCTGTCAGTTAAGCCTTGGGATGTTTATTTTAACGGCCACTTGTGGTTGAGGCTGGTGCCAGTTGTACGGCATTGGTTACGCAGATTTAACACTGGGGACTCAGCCCCTGAGTCCCAGAACACATAACGCAGCCAGGGCCGCCCTGTCCTAATGTAAAACAACTGAACTGTTCTAGAAATTCTGCGCAAGACTTAACTCTTTCAGGGTCAGTGCCTCTCCTGTCTCCCCTTGCAACAAGTGCCCTCATAACCCTGCCTGAAACTTAGTTGCTGAATTAGAGAAGAGGTTGGAAAAACCAAAGATTCAAAGAACAGCATTTTTTCTCAGATATTTAACATATCACATAAAGACTTTCCTAAACTATTTTTCCAGAATTGATATTCACAATTTTTACAAGTATGTTCCTTAGATAACTATTTGTTTAGTTGTTTGGAAGGTAAAAAACATTCAATTAGAATTTAGGAATGCTTAAAATTTCATCAGTTCTAAAGTTCCTCCTATATAATCCTCTCTAACAGTTACTATTCACTTTATACAGATCGAATAGAGAACAAATCTTTTTACTTGGAGAAAAATAAATTTTCAATTATTCAACAATTTATAATAGGACTACAAGAAATCCCACCCAAATTAGATGCTCTTCCTAGCTACTTCAAGAAGAGATGGCTTACATTTCATTTTGTTAAGAATTATGATTCACTAACAGTTCCACTCAATTGAACAGACTGCCTTCTTGTAAATTGTCCATAGAATCCCCAAAGAAAAGCACTGTTAAGCAACTGAAATTCACTTTTTAAATGTTTGTATAGTAGGACCAAAAATGGGGTCTGTGAAGAAAAAATATATTGCTCTTCTTTGTTCTAGTTACAAGATCTAAGCTACTGGGTTCACTGGATGTTGCCAAGTTTCCAACTGAAGTCAATATGGTGCAACCAGACCTCCACACTAGCACCATGTCTAGAATCATCTGCAAGTGAGGAAAAAAGGTTTGGTCATTAGCACACTGTAACAAAATGATGGTACCTTGTCTGAGAACTTGGGCTGTGTTCAGGAATCTAATCAAAAACAGGCTGCATTAAAGAGAAGCTATTCTAAGCCTCTTCCAATGAGGAACTAGAATGTTAAGTACTGGTAGAATGTATAATGTTATTGATCAGTGGAATGTTAAATTCCTTGGAAAGAAGGAAGGGAAGGGAAGACAAGAGAAGGGAAGGGAAAGAGAGTAGGAGAAGAAGGGAGGAGGGAAGGAAAGAAGGGAAGAAGGGAGAATAGATGGGAGGATAAGAGGAAAGGGAGAGGAAGGAAGAGAGAAAGGCAAAGAGGAAGAGAGGGAGAAAAGGAAGAAAGGAAGGACAAGGGAAGACAGAAGGGAGGGAGGGAGGGAAGAAGAAAAAAAGGAAAGGAGAGAGGAAGGAGGGAAGTAGAGAGGGATGGAGAAAAGAAGGGAGGAAAGAAGGGAGGGAAGGGAGGAAATATTTAACAAGCATTTACTATATGCCAGGCACTTTACAAATATCATCTTGTGAGGTAGGTGTCATTATTATGTCCACCTTACAATTGAAAAAAAATGAGGTAGAATATAACTGACATGTCCAGGGTTACAAAGTAGAGTCTGTGGTTACATTTGAACTCAGGTATTCCTGATTCTAGGACCTAATTGTATATCCTAATTCTAATTCCAAGGGACTATAGCTTCTATCTTTTTATCTCAAGGCCTAAAATAGGATCTTGATGTTAGTAACAATTTGTTAAATTGAGTCCAATGTTGGTAATTTATATAAGGTTCTAAGCTCCTAAATCCAGAGCCTGTGATTGTTTTTTTTCCTATGAACACCAAAACCTCCAAAATGTTTTAGCCATAATTTAATGCATGAAGGCTGATAAGAGGAGGAGATTCTCCTCAGGTATGAACTTAATATGTTTTAATTCCATTCCTAAGCAGGGATTATCATCATTATCCAGCTAGCCTCTATTTTTAAGAGATTTACCTAGGTTTTATGTGGATGTTCATTCTTAAATAAAAAATACTAAGGCATTCCCTTTGTGGTGCCTTTCCCCTACTTAAAAGGAAAGTTTGACCAATCATTCAAAATCAAGAGACCTTATGCCCTTGGAAATTTCCTCTCTCCAAAGTCAAATGGATATCTAAAACAAATATGGTCCCAACTCCTCATCTTTTTCCCATTTTCTACTCTTAGGCCTGCCAACATTTTGCTTTATAAGCTTGAATAAGTTACTTTGCTTTTTTCTACATCCTACTTCCTAATCTGTAAACTGGGTATAAAGTAAGCTTGTGATTTAATGTTTAAAAAAAAAAGTTACCTTGTTTCAGGCAAAGGTTCATTTCCTATTCTACCTTGCTGCTATTTTGAAGGTAACAAGAGCATAAATCTAGGGCATCTATCAAATCCAGTGGCAGAATGATATGATGGACAAAGTCCTGCTCTTGGACTTGAGAAGACATAGATTCCAGTGTCTCCTGTAACATTTACTAGCTTTGTAGTGTTGGCAGCAGATCATTTAATCCCCATGTTTCTCAAGCAACTGCTACTTCTTGATAGATTCTCATTTAGTTCTATCCTGCTATTTTTCAAAGCAGGAAATTAAGGCTGAGGGAGGAGAAGTCATTGTTCCTGCATCACACAATAATGACTGACAGAGACAGAGCTTCAAACAGAGGTTTTATATTAGGTCTTGAATCTTACTATACCATAGTGTCAACTGTCAGCTTAAAAAATGCAGAAAGATCTTTGGAAGAAAGGAGATGTGGGAGACATGTAGATAATATAGAAAAGATTCATCCCCTCCTGCCATTATCATGCTGGAAATATAAGTTAAATTCAGTCATCTAACTATACTAGTAGATAAACTTGATTTGGAGTTAGAGGACCTGGACAAAGACCTAGATTTTGTTACTTTGTGACCTCAGGCAAATTACTTCCTCTCTCTAGGCCTCTGTTTTTTCATCTCTGTTTTTCATTTATAAGGAACAGAATGAATTTAGAGTACTCCAATCTCTAAATTAATTGATCCTAATCCTCTATAATCTTTTTAATTTGAAAACAATAAATTTAAATCCTTCATTTTACTATCATTTCAACATACAGATGTGACCCAATCCTATCAACATAAAATCCAATCTCTTTTTTTTCATGGCTAAAGTTCTCCTTCCAAAACCAGAAAACCAGGAATGCTTCTTATAATTCATGTTTTTAGAAATTAATTAATAGGATGAACATTTATCTACCACAATGTTTTTGCCTCATAATCAAAATGAGATAATCAGCTTACTGCCGTTTCCTGAAGTTGCTTAACTGTATGCATAGAGAGTGGAAAGGTCAAATCCAGTCAGTATGAGATGTATCTAACCCATGTTTAATTGTCTAAATGACCAAGTAATAAAATAACTACAAATTTAACAAAGATTGGGAAGAAGAAAGGAAAGTGAGGTTAGATCAAGTAAGTTTACTTGAATATGCTAGTTGCTCTCTGAGGTGAATATAATTTTTTTCAAAAAACTCTATCACTGACTTAAAAAGAATCCTTTCCTATTGAATTGTCATATTTGCCATCAATAAATGATACTTAACCTATTTTCCATTTTTGGTTGCATTCAAGTCAGGAATTAAATGTTTTGTTATAAAAAATAAATGTTTTATTTATATGCAACTTAGTCCTTTCTTCAAATATTTTTCTTTTTCTTAAAAAATCAAATCCCTATTTTATATATTTGATAGATATAGACCATCTGGTCCAAATCCCTCCTATCTGTAATAAAACAGACAATTCCCTCCAACCTCATTCTCTGTCTTTTAGTGGGCCAGCACTCGAGAAGTGATGTAGATTCTTCAGGTCTTGGATGTCTTTGGGCAAATGATACTGACTGAGTATCTGAATATAGTTAAGTTTTTTTGTATGTATAGGTGGAGTTTGGGTAGGGCATGCATAAAACTGTCCTTGCTTTCTACTATGTAGACTCAGTGCCAAAAAATGTTTAGAAAAGTAGAATTCCAAAATCTCACTATTTATAGGGTTTCCTAAAAGTCTTGCTGAAGTCTTAAGTTTATAAAGGCATTGCAGCAAAGTGAGTTTTTGTTTTGTTTTTATTTTAAATTATAAGCTGCTTATACAATTTTATAAGGAACAGGAATGCAGAAAAATAAAGTAATTTTAACCTATTACAGCATAAAACTGAACTGATACTTAGACACCTTGTATATTACTAGACTAGAGCAAAACTTTAACAAAATATATCATAGGCTTGTTTTTGTTGTCAACATAGTAAGTTTTCAAGAAGGGAAAAACTAAGTATTCTGTAAGTAATGGAAAAATTCTGTGTTCTTAGAGTAAAGCCTGGACTGGGAAGCATGATCTTGGATACAAGACCATGGATACAAGACCATGAAGGGAAAGTTGTGAAAAATGAAACATGGCTTCAAGAATCTAGAGCTCAGATGCCTTTCTAGTAAAAAAAATTAAAAGAAAGAAAGGGTGTGAAATTGTATTATATTAAAATTTAGAACTAATTTAGAAGGTTTGTTCTTTAATGTAAAATTCTGGAAGAATGCCCAAACCTGGAGAGAGAGAAAAAATTTCCAGACCAATTGTATATTTCCCCTAGAAATTCCATGTCATAACGTACCTAGTAAGTTACATTTTCAGGGTCCAATTTCAATAAATCAACCCAGCGTGTAGAGTAACAGTAGTAATGTCTCTCCCTCTTTCCATAATACATGCAGGTAAAATCACCATGAAGTAAAGAACAAAATGCCCATTCTTTCTTGGCTTTGGCAGAGGGACAAATTACTTTCTACACCTCCCTGTGCTGAAGGACTAGTTATTAAATACAGTCTCAAAGCTACCTTTCCAGCTGTACTTAAATCAAGGGGAAAGTGAAGCTTTAACAAGATGGTCCATAATCCTTTCAGAAGGCAATAGAGTAATATGAAAATGACACCCCCTCTGGACGCACACACATCTTGCTGTCTCTCTGCCATTTATTACAGATACAAAGTAGCTCGTCCAGCTCCTCCCTCCTTCTCCTCCCTACCCCCCCCCCCCGTGGTTTTCCATTACTATATGGGAGACCATGTTGCCATGTCAAGAGAAAGAAGTAAAGTTCTTTATAAAGAAATATTAAAGATCAAAATATTATTGCAATATTTTAAGGTGTCCTTGGAAATGGAAAAATATTTTTATATTGTTATTATATGCACAGTCTAAATCAGCTTAGTAGCCCTTTATATATATTTACATATGCAATACACGTATGGGTTCTGGTTTGGCCTTTATAATGAAAAACTGAAATAAGCAAAAGTAATTTTCTTAATATACACATATGTTTGGGACACTAATTGCTCAAAACCTTCAAAAGCTCCCTATTGCCTACAGGATAAACCTTTATTGCTGTTCATTCATGTCCAACTCTCCCTATGGGGTTTTCTTTGCAAAGATACTAGAGTAGTTTGCCATTTCCTTCTCCGGTGGACCTAATGATTCTAAGAGACTTGCCTAGGATCACACAGTCAGGAAGTATCTGAGGTTGGATTTGAACTCAGGTTTTCCTGGCTCGAGGCACAGTGCTTTATCCACTGAACCACCAGCTGACTTCTGAAGGATAAAGTACAGATATGCTGTTTCTTATGTTGTTATTAAACAAGGAAAAAGTAAGCAAATAAACGAATAATGCTGGAGTTTACATGAAGCTTTAAGGTTTAGAATGTATTTTACCAACATTATTTTCATTAGATCCTTAGAACAAGCTTGTCAGGTAGATATTACAAGTATTATTCTCATGTTACTGATGAAACTAGAGCAAAGTCATATAGACAGTAAATAAGACAAGATTTAAATCCATTTATATTTAATTCATTATGTCATACTGCCTCTTTTTCTTCAATGAAGTTCCTGCATGACAGTTTGTCCTCTCATAATCATTGTTCTATACATATATACCCTTCCTAATATATGGCAATCAAAACTAGGATAATCTATAAGTTGATTGAAAAGAGCTGAGCATGATGGGACTATTACCTTCTTTATTCTGTATCATAAATTTCTATGTTAGTTACTGTTAGCTACTGATCTGTAACAAAACATATTCTCTAGTTCCCCTTTCCTCCACTCCCTCCTTGCATATAAGCTGTTGTTTAGTCATAGCCTATGCTGGTACAGATTTTTTTTAAACTTAAGTAAATAACATTATATTTATCCTTATTAAATTTCATTTTCTTAAATTCAGCCTATCCATTTTCAAAAAACATCATGTTACACGTTAATGTTACAAAAGAAATTCTTTTTAAAAATTGAATAATGCTTATGAGTTACTTAATTTTTATAGATCTTTTGTCCATCCCAATTAATTGGTAAAGAGAATAGCAAATACTAGCATTGAATAATTTTCTTATGCTTTTTTTATTCCAATAAAAGTATTGCCATTTTGTTCCTCCCAGAATGACCATGTGTTGATACCATGAGACATATGGATAATGAATGAGTTCTATGGTTAAATAGAAAAGGAGAACGTGGAAAACTGTACAGAACTTCTAATGATCCCAAGCTAGTTGAAAATAATATTAATATTTTATAGGATCTACAAATCTAGTTGACCCAAAGGGCAATGAAAATATTCATTCATGATAGGTCTAAGTGGCAACATAACAATGACTTACAGGTAAGACCAAGTATGAAAAGCATTATCAAGGGAGTGCATGATAAAAAAAAAATGGGTTAAGTCATGGCTTAGAATGAGGGAATGGATAACTCAAGTACTAAACTGGAACTCATGTAACATGAAAAGAATAAGGAGAAGGTTGTAAGTTTGTTGGGTAGAATTTTTGTAGAGAATTTGCATAAAGGAATGAAAACCAGTAGTGGAAGGAGTTTCATTTGGATGTGATAATGTATTCACCATGTCATATTTTCTATTGGTCAAACAATTGATAAGGACTCATAAAAGTCCTTTTCACTTAAACTTGTAATTGTCTTTATAGTACTCATTTCAAATATTTTTAAAGTAACAAAAAATTATCAGCAATTGTTTCTGGAATATTTGGAAAGTGTCGACATGTTGTACAGCTCAGTACTGAAAAATGAAATCCTCTCAAACTCAAGAATCTTAATGCATATATGCTGTGAACAGTGTCCAGCAGGAAAATATGGGATCATTAGAACAGAAAAATGGGATGAAAGGAAGAGCATTGTACTTGGAGTCAGAAATCCTAGGTTCAAATCCCAGCTTTTATGTGAGAAACTGTTAAGGTAATTAAATTGTGTGAGAATAGGAAGGTAGTTCACAGGCTTAAACATATCTGTCTTCAAGGCTATTTGTAGGTATCTTACAAAGCATAGAGAGACCAGGATTCTAATTTTCTGTCAATAATGACTTCCTATCTCTGAGGGAAAAAGAAAGATCATTAATATAAACAATCAAAAACTAAAGAAAGATCATTAATATTTAGAACAATTAAAAACTAACTAGATAAAGAAAGGCTTTCCCAAGACTTCTGACCTGTTATCTCACTCATAAACAAAGTGGTAGAATATGTGAACTGTCTTCAAACATTCAAAGACCTGAATGAGGGGGCAAGATTTTCTCTATTTTGCTCTCAGCCATTAGTTAGTCAACAAGCGTTTGTTAAGCACCTTCCATGTGCAATTTAAAGGTAGAATGGACTGTCTTGGGGGTGAATGGACCTCTTGTACATGAGTAGTCTTTAAACTAAAGACTGACGATCAGTTGTGGAGGGGACTCCTTACCAGTCATTGGTTAGATTAGATGATTTATGAAAATGCTTCTAAATATAAAGTTCAGTAAGACTGAGAAGTAAATTCAGAACTCTTAAGAAAATAAGGATGTGTTCCAAGTAAGCCAGTCGAGGCTATTTTATGTTTACAGCAATTACTTGCATGATGAATTAGGAAGCATCTTCATAAAATCTGTGGATAATACTGAAAAGTCAGCAATGTGTCCCCAAAGGTCAACTTTAATAGAGATAAGTACAGGAATGAATATGAACTGCACAAAAATTATTAGTTTCATATAAGCACTGAACAACAAAATCTAAGAGTCCAACTTGACCATGACCAGTGCCAGTTTCATCTATGTGGTGCCATAGTTAACAACAACGAATAATATAGATACAAGTACAAATAATTTTCTCTACACTAGGGTACTTTTCTGGTATCTCATAATGATGCGAAGAGAACTTGAGGCTCTCAAAAACCTATTCAGGAAAAGCAAAAGCTTTGATAGGTCTACCCAGGGAGAAAGGTTTTGAGTATAGTTTCATAATAGATATCTTCTCATTCAAGGACAAGTCTAGCTAAATTAAAGAGACTCATCACTAGGCTAGTTAAAATTAAAATTCTGAAAAGCTACTTCCTAAGTCTGGATGGTTACTGTTTGTAACCATTTGTGTCAGTAAAGGAGTATTCATACTGACAAAATCACAACTTCTTCAAGTCTTGAAAGCTACAAAAAAAAAAGATATTCTATCCAGGACTTGACTCAGAGCAATCACACAATAATTTAGATTAGACGTTGGAAAAAAATGAGACATCCAAGTCATTCAACAGTTAATAGAAAGAGATTGCCTTAATCAAAGAAGGAGGTTATTTGACAAGGATAAGCATTAAGATCATTACAAGTTGCTTCACCTAAGGAAAGCTCCCTTGTCTGCTGTTATATACAATGAATATCGTTCTCCCAGATTTTTGTGGATGCTTTCTACTTGAACTGATAAAGAAGTGACACCAAGGGATTGAACCATTTGTCTTCAGAGCTAACCAAGTTCTGAGGAATATCTCAATAACTTTAAAGGAAAAGCTAACATAAGCTGTATGGAGGAAGGGGAAAATACATTGTTCCTATCAGAGAGAAATATAGTACATAGTAAATAAAAAGTGTCACAAATAAATATCAGTATCTTCTGCCCTAATCCAACTCATATCAGTACAGTATTCCACAACTGAATAGACATGTGGAGAAGTAAGCTGATGTAAAAATGAGTTGTTATGGGTGACACTAATAGAGATATTACATAGTTATGAAGAATATTTATTATGATTGGGATTACTAATCCTAGAAAAGACAGAGGTCTGAAAATAATTATTTTAAGTATATCAGGATAACAGTCCTTTAACTCATTCTGGGACAAAATAATAAGAATGAAAGTTAGCTATAATGAAAATCTTTACAATAAAGATTTGAAATCACCCCCCTCTTCCCATCCAGGGAATATGGGAGGAAAAACTGCTGTGTTTTAAAAGCCCATTATAGCCCCATTCCATGGTGGCCATGACTGAAAATAGCACTAATTCAGAAGGGTTAAAAGATTTTGTGTTATTTAAAACACTGCTCAAGAAAAGGAATAACTGAATACATATTTAACATTTTAGATTAAAATCCTCACTTTGTTACTTAATACCTTTATGAATTTGGGCAAGTCTCTTCTTCATTTCTTTGGGTTTTACTTTCCTTACTCATAAAATGAAGAAATTAGACTAGATTATCTATGAGGTCTCTTTCAGTTTTTAATCCTATGACAAATTCAGTCCTGCCAACATTCCATAGGAAATATACATTAGAAGTCGATAAGTAATGTTTGTCCTGAGATGGATGAGTAAGATTCTTTAAAAAAGTTTTCTCTTCTTAGTGATTTTTCTAAAAGGCAATATCAGATTGTAATGATTGTACTTGCAAAACCAGAATTTTCTGTTCACTGAAACTCATCTGAACTCCAAAATACATGGTAACATATCCTCTGTCCACTCCTTCTTCTTTGAAGTGTGGTTTAACAAGTGTGGTTCTTAGTGGATATAGAAAAACCAACATGCTCTTGATCCAGAGAAGAAAAACAATGTACATTTCAACAGCATCACAAAAGTCTACTCTATTCTTTAGCAATATTTGCCTAAAATTTCACCAAAGAGGTGGCTCAGTGGTCTGCTCTGCCCTTGACATCTTTTTTTTTTAAATTTATGTGAGTTGTGTAAACTTGTTTTATTAGCAACACATTTTATCTCCAATTAGTCATGATGGTTCCTCTTAATAAAACAGTGCTGATAAAATTTTTATTAAATTCTTCCAATAAAATTATTAAAATAACATCGTGATGACAGCCAGAGCATAGGCAATGTGAGACAATTGACTGCTATGGTTCAGGTTTGACTGGGAGGTGGAGGTCAGAATTTGAGTATATAAAGGGGTCACAACAGAGACCATGGGAACCACATTAGCATGCTCTGAGACCAGACCACTCAATTAGTCTGGTTAATGTAATTTATTAATAAACATCTTGGACTAAATACTTAGAATTAGGGTTGCAGAAGAAGAGGTATCCATTGTCTTGGGACACTAGAGGCCCAGGGGCATTGATCCTTCATATTTTTCACAGTGATAATTAGATTGGGGGAGGAAGAGAATCAAACTTTTATTCCCATTGGAATGGGAAGTGGAGGTAAGAAATCTGTGTTTGGATGACTCTAGTTGGAAGCTAGACTGTTAAAGGTTTTAAAGATTAAATAGCAGCTTTATTATCCATTGTAATCCATTATGCAATTTAAAAAACCAAAAGAAATTATCTAGTCTGATTCCTTCACATAGAGCCCCCCCCCCAAAAAAAAAGGACATATAATTTCAACAACTAACTATTTGCAGAATTAGGACCAGAACCTAGATTACCTTGTTCCTTCTGCTGTGCCATGTTGTTTCTCCAAAAGTCAGTATCTCTGTAGTTCTGAAGGGTTATTATGAAAATATGAGCTCCCTGAGAGCAAGGACTGTCTTGCCAGCACTTGGCATAGTTCTTTGCACATACTACAAAGATTAATAAGTATTTTTATTTTCTTTTCTTTCTATATAGCCCTCCTCTCCTCTTTTCTTTGTTTCTTTTTCCTTCCTTGCCTTTCTTACCTTCCATTTATACTAAATCTACTTATTTCCAAATACTGAGGGCAGAACCAATGAGACAAAGTTTTAGGAAGAAAGATTTCAAATTTCAAATTAATATAAAGAGGAACTGCCTAATAATGAGTTGTTCAACAATGAATGACTGCCTGGGCCCATCACAACTAAGTCTACTACCATGAGAGAACTTCAAGCAGGGCTTATATGACCACTGGTTTATGATGCTATGAAGGGATTCCTCCTTTTTTTTTTTATTTTAAGCTTTTTATTTGTATAACATATGTATGGGTAGTTCCCCAACCTTGATCTTTACAAAGCTTTCCAATACAAATTTTACCCCCAGTCCCCTCCCCTCCCCTAGATGGCAGGACGTCCACTACATGTTAATAATGTTGAAATGCTTGAGAAGTTATGCAAGAAAAATCCTATCTACAAGAAAAAAAAAAAGAATCAGAGAAAGGCAACACAATGCAAGCAAATGTCAATAGAGATCATGAAAATGTTACATTGTGGTCCATATTTCATGTCCCTCTTTCTGGGTGTATATGGTTTTCTTCAGTGAACAACTGGAACTGGTTTGAGACAATTCTTTATTGCAGAGAGCCATGTCCATCAGAATTGATCATCATGTAATACTGTTGTTGCTGTGCATGATGATCTCCTGGTTCTGCCCGTTTCACACAGCATCAGTTCATGCAAGTCTCTCCAGGCCTCTCTGAAATCGTCCTGCTGGTCGTTTCTTACAGAGCAATAATATTCCATAACATTCATATACCATAATTTATTCAGCCACTCTCCAATTGATGGGCATCCCTTCAGTTTCCAGTTTCTAGCCACTACAAAAAGGGCTGCCACAAACATTCTTGCACATGTGGGTCCCTTTCCCTCCTCTAAGATCTCTTTGGGATATAGGCCCAGTAGAAACACTGCTGGGTCAAAGGGTATGCACAGTTTGACAACTTTTTGAGCATAGCTCCAAATTGCTCTCCAGAATGGTTGGATCCGTTCACAGTGCCACCAACAATGTATTAATGAAGGGATTCCTCCTTTGAGGAAGGGTTGGACCATATAGGTTTCTGAGATCTTCAGTTCAAATATTTTATGGATTTTGAGCACATAGAAAATAGCATGTTACCACAACTGTTACCTGAAACTGAGACAAAAAAAGTGCTTGGTTCAGATGGGATCCTGAGCTTCAGTTAGTGCTGAAGTCATTGAAACTAAAGTAAACCTCCAAGCCTCATCAAGTATCATGAGATTTCAGTTTCAAAATCAAAACAATTTGAAATTTGGGGGTTGATCTGTTACCAGTGGAAGCAACATAAGGGTTTGGTTTTTTTCGTTTTTGTTTTTGTAAAAGGTCATCTCCTGCAAAGGATTTGTCTGTAGTAGTACTTTGACTACTAAAAATACAGAAAATAATTTAAACACAGAAGATGCAAGGCCCTGCTTTATCTTCTACTGAGCAGGTTGGATTATGAACTCTGAACTAAAATAATTAAGGATTTAAAAAAGAAAAACTTAACAGTATCTAAAATGGGAACCATTTATAATAATTTTAAAAAATAGGTTCATATTCTATATCTCTGACACAACAGAATTCAGTATCTGGTATATGATAATTTAGACAACAAAATTCCCAGTTAGCTACTTTCATTGAGAAAATTATATACTTTTAGTGGATGGAAGGAATCTTATAGCTTATTTTAAAGCTTATAGCTTTATATGATCCAGATGAAAAACCTAAAATCCAATGAAGAAGTGACTTGCCCAGGATCATCTACCAAATCACTGTGCTGAGGCAAGATCCTGAAATCCTAAACCAGTCTTTTTTCTATTATGTCATGATGTTTCATTTATACTGCCCTGATTTGTGGAAGAACTAGAAGGAATTAGAAAATATTTGGTAAACAACATTCATATTGTAGTCTGTTCTTTGACATAAATGACCTGTCATTTTTATTATAAAAGCAAGATGACTGAAATTGTACCTTCTGTAGCTTGTAATTTTTAATAAAATGATATTTCCAAAAAATTCCAAACCTCATAAACTTTTTTAAAAGTTGGTTTATACAAAAATATTTCTAAGGCTCTATTAAAGACTGGAAGAATTCTATGACAGTAATTAAATATGTGGATATATTAGCCATACAGTAAAGCTTCACTAATTTGGACTCCACTGACTTAGAACTGGAGATAATTTTGACGTGGAAGATATGATTCAAAATGAGGAAGAAGTTTGGATTAGCCATGTATTACCAATGGGAATTCACAATCCCTCAGTTTGCTTTTGATTTTCTGGAAATCTTAAGGCGAATTGGGAAAGGGATAAGAGGGAAGAGTACTATTTTGAAAAATGCAAGTCATTAAACCCAAAGGGGGATGTCAGAAATATTAATGCCCAAGTTCTTGAGAGAGCAGGGAGTGGCTGTCTATTATAAATGACCTTAACATCTGGTTATAAAATATAATCTTCATCTTTTGTATTAGTACTCATTTATATTTGCTTTACAGGAATGGGAGAATAGTTGGAAATACTTACATTATTTGCAAGCCACAAAACTATAATTTTAAAGGCACAGGTTGAGATTCAATGTTTCACTGAATTCATTTTTGTCTTTTTTCTCTTCATTTTGCTATCTTTACATAAGCAACTTTTTTTTCAAACAGATCCTGGTATAT
>JAJPUD010002620.1:187356-220467 GCA_023553655.1 Myrmecobius fasciatus
GTACATTTTAATTACTGGCATCAATCATTTTACTTTTAAATAAGGCTATTCAATATATACTTTTTTTGAAGCACCTTTCTACCAAGTGTAACAGCTTTCCACAGAATCAAATGACGGGGATCTTGAGAAAGCAAATTTTTTCCTTGTTGTTTTTGTTCACTTGAATGACTTATCTAAAGTCACAGAAATAGTAAGAGGAATCTGAGGTCAGATTTAAAATAGGAAGACAAGTCTCTTGACATCAGGCTGGAATTGAACTCATATCTTCCTAACTTCAGGCCAGGAGTCCACTACACTAGTCAGTTGCCCTAGCGTAGTACTGTGGTCTCTAGACTATACCATAATCTCTAGGATTTCACAAACCCAGAATCATTGCAGAATCACCTATTCTTCAAAATTGTACATTATCATTAATATTTGAGGTCTTCTTTTGGTTATTGTTTGGGTCCTGATAGATTCAGATTGAATGTAAATAGCAACCATTTTTGCTTTGGCCAGAAACCATGAGGGTCTTCCCCTAAATATTTATTTATTTAGATTTTTTTGGACTAGGTGAAAGAAGAGATTCTTTGTCTCAGTTGCTACCTAACCTAAATCACTGAATGGGTATGGCCTCAGTCAAACTGAGATCTGTTGAAGACCTTAGCTTAAAAAGGCTGAGTTCTGCCACTGCATCCAGGGCCATTTCCTCAGTTGTCCTGATCTGTCTGGCCACTGGACCCAATAGCTCTGGAGGTAAAAGTAAGGCAGGTGATCTTACACAGCCCTCCCTCGCTTAAATATAATTCATTTTCATGTTATGGCATCACCTCCCTGATTCCATGGTCCTCTCTGAGAATGAAGGACAATCAACAACTTTTTCTACTGAAATGCAGATATAAAATTGACTTATCAGAAGGGAATGAGCATAAGCAGAATAACATGGGTGACAACAAACAACAAAACCCTCACAAGTACTCTAGAGAAAAACTTCATGCTCGCCTAGGGAGAAAGCTAGAAGATGAAGTCATCGTAGAAGAAACAGTCAGCAAAGTATATATCCTTTTAGTCTAGCAAGGTTATAGACCTTGGAAACTCTTTGAAAAGATTAAAAACAATTTAAACCTTTGAAACCTAAGGAGATGAATCTTTAAGAACTGAAGGTCAACAGGAATAAAAAGTATTTCATATGTTTGAAAGCATAATGGCATTTACATTTATTTGGAATTTTAGTTTACTAAGCTTTTTGTCACACACAAAAAGATGAAGTAGGCAGTTCAGATAATTGATTTTCAACTGACAAATATGGAAAATGAGGTGCAAAGAGATTAGCTGAATCATATATATGGACTTCTGAGTTCAGTGTTCTTCTCATGATAGCTTTTCAAGAATGGTAAAGAAAAAGAAAAATCTCACCTACATAACTGGCTAAGAAAGCACAAGTGAAAAGCTACTCTATAAGATCAAAGAGTCAGGTGAATAGAAGAGAGTCAGCTGAGATTAAACAGGAGGCAATTGTATCTGTTAAAGAATGTGAACTTGAAGGTCTATGTTAAGGAGACATATGCACCTAATGCTCCAGGTTTGGTCTGCAAAGAATATAAACACAAAGAATCTAAATTCTTTGTCAAGTTATATTAAATCAATAAGCAGTTATTAAATTCCCACTATGTGCCAGGCACTGTGCTAAGTGCTGGGGATACAAAGGAGTCCTTTAGTCCCTTCTCCTATAAACCAACCAAAAATAAAAACTAAAAAATAGTTTCTGCCTTCAAGGAGATCATAGTTTAATGGGAGAGACAACATATAAACAATTGTAAACAAACAAGATATAGACAGAATAAATTGGAGATCATCAATGAGGGAAGCTATTAGTATTAACAAAGTATTATCAACTTTTGTTAATATTAATTAACAAACCTTAATAACCACTAGTTGAATTATACTGAAAAACAATCAGTCACCGGGCAAGTCAGTATTAATTCTATATATATATATATATATATATATATATATATTTGATTTGTCAAGTATTTTAACATAATTAACATGTAGTGGACTTCCTGCCATCTAGGGGAGGGGGTAGGGACTGGGGGGGGAATCTGTAACAGAAAGCTTTGTAAGGGTCAATGTTGAAGAATTACCCATACATATGTTTTGCAAATAAAAAGTTTTAATAAAGAAAAAATAATAATAAAAAAGAAAAATAATAAAAAGAAAAAAAGAATCTGACAAAATAAAAAAATTCAACATATATAAGTGGAAAGTTACACAAGATCTGTATTCCTTTCATTGACAGAATTCTGTCTTGCAAGGATAATGAGTCATTTATTTTTTTCTGCCTGAAGAGACAAATAATGTCAATCATAATTGTATATGAGAGCCTTCACCATCCAAATTCCTAAGTATAAGAAAAAGTAGAGAAAGAAAGACCACCACATTTCTATCTTATAGTACTTGCTGGATAACCTTAGAATGAGGAATATACTTAGGATATTTGCAATTATGGCTTCAGCTTAGGAAAGGAAGGACACAAACCACATTCGGGGAGAAGTATTTCTTGAATACTACTATGCAAAAATATTTGACCTAAAAGTATTCAAGTACAATGAAAATGCCAAACATCATAATGACTTACAAGTAAATTCCGCATATAACACTTCTTAAGTATTTACTATATATATATATTAAGTATTTACTATATATATATATATATATATATATATATATACTATAGACCAGACATTGTCCTATGCTAGAACACAAATACAAACAAAAAGAAAGATAGTTTCTGCCCCAAATTGCAGAGTGAAATAATGGGAGAAATAATTCACAAAAGATAGTTAGGAAGGAAATCCTTTTGGATGATGCTATCCCGTTCAGAATTATTGAGTCCTCTGAAAAAGTCACTTTAAAACATGAACAATCTAGAATTGACCAGGTATAGACAGCTATACCTGTCTATACCTTTGAATAAGTTCAAAATGTTTAGAATGGTCTATGGTGACAAACTGTTGTCAAAACATACAAATAACAATTTGGGTTTTTCCCCCTTCCACACATGCATGTATGTGTGTGTGTGTGTGTGTGTGTGTGTGTATGTCTATGGTTAGTCCTTCATAAATCCTTAATTTAAAACAAAGAAAACTATATTTACTCATAGCTAAATGGGCTCGCACATTTATAATTCATTTTAATAGTAGATAAAAGTCAGTAGGCTGTTTTTCTGAAGTAGGAACTAGAGAAAATTATCTATCTGATAGAAATTCCAACAATTCTCTTCATGGTCTCTAAATATATAAATATCCAATGCATTGACAAAGAAGAAAATTGATATAATTTAAAATATTAATCAAATACATCTTCCTGCTTATTCATATGAATATATTTATAGCTCTTTATTATTTCCAAACACAAAAATATAGAAAAGCATTTCTAGTTTGTTAGTCTAATCTCCTAAAGAGGGCAGTGTTGCATGGTTCAGGTATCTTAAAAGTCTGGACATTCATGTCAATAAACCAACTCTCACAGACTGAAGACTTGAAAACTGACTTTATATTTTCTGGTTCAAAATATCAGGAATAAAATCTTTCATTTTCATGGATGCAAAACTACACTTTCTTAGTGTAACATTTTAAAAAGGAAATAATTCTTTAAGCTGTTTGACAGAAAAAAAAGTAGGTGATGAGATGGAAGGATAGCTAGTCAATTCACTTCAATAAAGAAAAAAAAAGATCTAATTATTATTTCATGAAGCAGTATCATATTTGTGAAATTCCTAAAAATCAGAGATTTGAGCTCTGAATCAGATTCATTTTCTCTCCTACAGAGAAATAGGTCCTTAGAACCTTTTCTTGGTCTCTTCATATTGCAGAAAGCAAGCAAAAAAAAAATTAACTCTTTAGCATTTCTAGATCTTTCCTTGTCTCAGTCCTTTCATTTATTAATTGACTTTGTGAATAAGTTGAATATTTCATCTTTTCTCTCACTTTTTATACCAGAAAGCATAAGCTACATTTTATGAGTGATATCTGAAATAAATCACTATGAAATCAGCAAAATATTAATTTTTTAAATTAGAAACAAAAATTATGTTAAAAAACAGCCTATGAATTTTCTAGTCATACATACACACACACATATATACACACATAGAGCCAGCTACAATGCTCTAATAGCAGCAACAGCTCTAATAAAAACTTCACATAACAAGATACAGTAAGATACTTTAATATATACACATACATACACAAATATCCATAAAGTCTTTAGAACAGTTCAATATTCAAGAAAGGGTTAATAATTCAGTTTTTTTTATCATGACTATAGTTAGAACTAAGTACTACTACCAAAGGAAATACTGAGAAACCTGTACTGCATTAAGGTTAGTAGGTCTGCATAATAATTTATGAACTGGACTATGGTTTACGCCACAGACAAACAATTACCAGGCAGGAGGTCTGAGGAAGCCAGGGGTTAAAGGTGACTGCATATTGCCTGAACTTCCCTTCAATAACTCAACACATGACTATTAGCTTGGTTTATCTGGCTCTATTAAGACGAGCTGATGAAAACTTTTAATCTAATTCTATACGACTCTAGGTGCTCAGTAGATATTAGCTTATTTGCTGGGAATATTGAAATAAAACAACACACTGGGACCATTACCTAGCTCCATTTTCCCATTCTCATTAGCTCTTTAAGAAAGGTGTACCTGCAATTGTAACGGATGGCATTACTAATGGCAATAAGTTCTCCCCATGCTGCCTGTGGGGATGTTTTAACATATGCCTTCATGCTACATTTGGCATATATCTAGCTCATAACCCTCAGTTGGGCACTATACTGACCCAAGACAATTGACATATGCATACTACCAGTTATAAAAGGCCATTTGGCATTTTGGCATTATCACTGTCTCCTTTTTGGAAAAAAAAAAGGTTCTGATTTTTACCACATTTATTACAGATGCCAGAGAAGCATTATAACTCACTTCATCTTTCTTGTACTTATTTGTTTAAACTAGCTTCCCCACCCCTGCACCTAATAACAACATGATCTGGGGTGTGGCCCTTTTCTTAGACCTGAACAAATACCATGTATCTGACATTGGCATTTAATACCTTCAGCTAATAATTTAAAATAGCCTTTCTCCACTGCCAACAAGTTTCTAAATGCCATGTCTTCTTGAACAAGTAGAAATAGCTTTCTTGCCCTCTACCTATCTATATTCATGAGTTTTGGAGTGAAGAGAAAAAAAAACTCCTATAGTTAATTAAAGGTTTTACTTAACAAATTCAAATGTTTCTCCATCAGGGTTTAGCTTTGTCACAAATGTTGGGGAAATGGTTGGCATTTCTTGTTCAGAGATTTCTTTTGAAAACGAGCTGCCATTTCTTTCTCTTCAACTTTTTTGAATTGCCTGGACTAAGGTTAATGAGTATGAAATGACTTGAGCAATAAAAATACTTTTGGGGTTTTGTTTTGGCTCAGGTCTGTGCCAGACGTGTATAAAAAGTTATGTCCGGTTAGACCCTTTCTGAAAAATCAATTTGGGGTATATGTGTGGAAAAAGAGACAGAAAAGAGAGAGAGGGGGGAAAGGAGGAGAAAAAGGGGAGGGAAGAGGGGGAGAGAGAGAAAAGGGTAAAGAGAGAAGGGGAAGAGAGAGAAAGAGAAAGGTGTGAGAGAGAAATATGAAATTTTATTGCTCACAGTTACAAGCTAATGACAGGACTACACTATGGTGATCTTAAACAGGATGAAGTATTATATTATAACAAACAATAAAAAGAAAGACAGTTTTAAAAAAAAGGAGAGGGGAAGCCCAACCAAGATAATTACTAGGCTTAAAAAAAAGAAAAAAGAAAAAGCAGGGGTTCTACTCAATTTCCTATGTATGGGTAATTCTTCTCATGATCTGGGCTTTGGATAACTGGATGCTTGAGAAGTGACAATTATCATTCCTTGGGAAAAAAGGACTTTACCAATTAGTCATATTTGGTAATTTTCAGAAATGCTATCCTTCCACCATATGTAACTGTTTCGACCAAAGTTGGATCACAGTTTCATTTCTTCAAAAGCTGTGGCAGTGCTTATGAATCCCTTTCGTAGTAGAATAATTTAATTTACCATGCCTTTAAATGGCACTAATCATATCAATCAACAGCATTCAGCTGTCTCCAAATTCTAGGCCTTCATATCATATAACTTCCAAATAAATCAGTGATGAAATTAACCAAATGAATCTCCACAATGTGCAGTCCCTGCTACTTGCATAATCTATATAAAAAATAAGAAAAATAAACAGAGCTAACTTGGAACTCATGGAGAGAAACCAAACTATTTATTTAATTTTGTGGCAAGGAGAGAGTGGTCTGAAGCTCTAAATTTTTCTGTACAGTGGGAAGAGAACAAAAAATGGGAAAAATTATTTAGAGAGAACAAATTTGAAATCTTTAAGTGTTTTCCAACAGAAATAAACAATTTGGGTCTGAAGTGGAGTGAAAATTTTGAGCAATCACCAAAAGCTGTCAAATAAAATATAACAAAGGAAAGGTCTTGTGAGATAGCAACTGCACATTCTCACAGTTGCTTGGTCTACACTTCAGAGTCAGCAGGGTTAGTTTACCTTTCTACCCAAATTTATCATCCTCCCATGACATGCTCAGCAAACAAAAATAAGGAAACTTGTCTTTGTTGCTTCCTGCTGTTAGTCATGTAGAGAATGCAATAATAAACTGGTTGCAATTTGGGGGAAACATAATCATGGCTCATGTGTGTAGGGGCCCTTAAGTTTTCTCTTTTAAACATACCTGGATGTTCCTGTAAGCAAAGCACATTTCCAGAATTAGAGTTGACCTTTGCCTGAGGGGAAAATGGCTTGCTTAATATGCATGGAAGTTAGCAGTTAAAAACAAAAAAAAAATCTGAGTCTCAAAAGTATCAAGACTGGAGTCTGGCAGTCAAGGAAAAGAAAATGCATTCTGTGGCTGCAAATGTTCTGATAGTGCTATGCAGTCTAGAAATCGACCCATATACTAGGGAGTCATTCATTCTTGAAGAGGACCAAGGACATCAGGAGGATGAAGTGTTGACACCTGAGTGAACTGGACTTAAGGGAGCTCTGCAGAGCTATGCAAAGTTATCAGCCTCATTCAGTCCTCTCAAGTCACTGGAGTCCAGGGACAAGAGATGGGTCAGAGATGGGTCGAGTGTTATTCACCATGGTAACATGGGAAGAGTGTTGGATAAGGACTCCACAGGTCTCAGTTTGAGTCGTAGCTCAACTACTGTCTGTTTGAGTGTGAGCAAGTCATACCTAACATTATTAGAGGTACATTTATTATTTAATTCAAGTTTTCTATAAAAGTTCATATAAATAAAGTGTACTGAACACAATTCAAAGACAAACAAAATAATATCTCATATTTCTATCATGCTTTATAGTTTACAACGTATTCTCAAAAAATCCCCATAATGTTGCCAGTGGAAAAACATTTTGATTCTCATTTTATAGATGAGAAAACTGATATTAATAAACAAACATTTATTAAGTGATTACTCTATGCCAGGCATTATGTTAAGCACTAGGAATACAAAAACAAAAAATATATATATACTTCTGTTCCAAGGAGCTGATATTCTAATGGGAAGACAACGTATTCAGAGGAATTTATAAAAAATGCAAAGAAAATAAATTCAAGGGAGCTTGGGGAAAGGTTATACGCAACTTAGAAGATCAGAAAATCTTCCAGAAGATGGCATGTGAGTTGAACTTCAAGGAAATTAAGGGAGGTGGAAGTAAGGAGGGAGTATATGTGGGACTCAGTTTTCTCATATGAAAAATGGGAGAACTGGAAAAAAGATGAATTTTAATGTTCTTTCCAGCTCTAAATCTATCACACTCATTACACAGTCAAGGATAATGAGGCCCGGAGAGAGGCAAAGAGACTCATCTGTGGCCCCATAATTAATATATCAGAGCCAGGATTTGGAGCCACATTTTCTGCCTAGTCCAGCATTATTTTCACTCCTGCATAACACCTTCAGGAAGAATTGTTAAAACTTGTTAAAGATATAAATATTTTATTGATGCTTTTTAAAAACATCATGACATCACTGACACTTCCCAATGACTATCTATCCTTAACCCCCTTTGTAATAAAGAAATACAGTTAAGGACAATAAATCAACATCCTGACCATTTCTCCTGCAATACTTTTAAAGGCACTATAATTGAGAAATTAGGTTTGGGAAGATGTGTAAGGTTTAGACATCTTACCTAGCTAGAACTACTCATTTCTATAATTTTTAATTCCCTCCAGAGATTCCAAAGTGGAAATTAAGGTGAAAGGGAAAAGGAAGAAGTATAAGTGAAATGTTGCTTCTGGATCAGAATATTGGTCCCACTAATATGCAAATCACTGAACAGAAATAAGAGTCAGAGGAATAGTTTCATTGACAAGAGTGAGCTCCTTGGCTTCATGTATGTCATATTGAACCCAGATTATGATCATGACAGTATCCATCACATCACAAAAATAGAATTCCAGAAATAGAAGGGAACCTAAGAAGTGAGTTATCTAATCCAATAGAATAATACCTAACATTATTAGAGGTACATTTATTATTTAATTTAAGTTTTCTACAAAAGTTCATATAAAGTATACTGAACAAAATTCAAAGACAAACAAAATAATATCTCTTATTGCTATCATGCTTTACAGTTTACAAAGTATTCTCAAAAAATCCCCATAATGTTGCCAGTGAAAAAACATTTTGATTCCCATTTTACAGAGGAGGAAACTGATATTAATAAACAAATATTTATTAAGTAATTACTCTATGCCAAGCATAATGTTAAGCACTAGGAATACAAAAACAAAAAAAATATATACCACTGTTTCAAGGAGCTGATATTCTAATGGAGAAGACAATGTATTCACAGGAATTTATAAAAAATGCAAAGAAAATAAATTCAAGGTAGCAACTTAGAGGATCAGAAAATCTTCCAGAAGATGGCATGTGAGTTGAATTTCAAGGAAATAAGGGGAGGTGGAAGTAAAGAGGGAGTATATTCCAGGAATGGGGTACAGCCAAGGCTATGCCACAGAGATGGGATAGCAAGTGTGGAATGAGTAGGCCAGGATGGATGGACTACAGAGAGCCAGAAAGAGAAAAAAGGGAGGAACACAGGCAAGAGAGGAAGGGGCCAGTTTGTAAAGAATTTCAAATGTCAAAGAGGAATTTATATTTGATACCTGAGGAGCCAGAGGAGTTTGTGGAGTAGGAGCCTGACAAGAATAGGTCTGAACTTTAGGAGAATCATTTTGGCAGCTATGTAGATAGAATGGAATAGGAAGAAACCTTCCCAATAAGAAGTGACCACAGTCCTCCAATGTGTAGCACGGCATCTGATGCACAGTAGGCACCTCATATGTGTGTACTGACTACTGAGTATGCCAGGCAAGAAGTGATGAGGGCTTGAATTAATGAGGTGGGGTCTGTATTAGTGAAGAAAAGACAAGAGATGCTGTGGGAATCCAAACAAGATTTGACAACTGACTGGACTTGTGAAGTGAACAAGTATGGACTTGAGGATGACACTGAGAATTCAAATCTGGATGGCCAGAAGGGAGCAATGTGCTGTAATGGACAGTGTGCTAGATATGGGGGCTGGAAAGCTTCAGCTCAAATCTCTTCTCTGACATTTACTAGCTATGGGATCATGGAGCTGTCACAGCTTCTCTGAAAATTAAAGTTCCCTTTGGCTCTTAATCTCTGAATCTATGTTATGATGTCCCTCAATTTTTCTATTACAAAAAAAAATTGACAGAGGGGTGGATATCATGAGGAACAGACTATTTTCTCTTTTGAACACATTGAGTCTGAGATACATTGGGACATCCAGTGAGAAATGTCCACTAGGAAACACTTGATGAGGTGAAAGAATAAGATTACATATATAGATCCATCCATCCATCTATCTATCTATCTATCTATCTATCTATCTATCTATCTATCTATCTATCTATCTATCTATCTATAGGCTATCACCTGCCTAGAGCTAATTGAATCAGTGAGATCTAATGAGATCTAAAAGAGTGCAGACAGAAAAGACAAGAGGGCCCAGAGAGTCTTGGGCTTATACCCATAACTAACAACACTGTGGACATGGCCCAGAGCAATCAGCAAAGGAGACTGGGAAATGTTCAAAGAGAAACAAAGCAGGGACCTGAAAAATCATTAGAAAGAATATCAAGAATGTGATCAGTAGTGAATAACATCCAAAATGGAGAGTAAAGGGGCAAAACTAAGGCTCAAATCTAGTTTTTCTAACTCTAAGCCCAATGTTCTCTTCCCTTAATCAAATTTCTTTTAAATCTTTTTAACAACAACTCTTAGTTTTATAATGCTTTATGAATAACCCTGTTCAGTAGCAGAACAGATACTAGAAGGCTGAGCAAAATTTGAGGCTACTGCAAAAATGGATATGGGGACTTCTGTAATAATTAGGTTAATAGAACTAGGTTCTAGCTCAAGTTATAAATTACACTGGGACTTAGGCTATTTTCAGCACTTTACCTTTTCTATGACTCACTGTTCTCATCTATAAAATGGGAGCAGTAATACCAAACCTCTACCGAGAAAATACTTAAGCATTCTTTGACAGAAAGGTCTTGTTTTAGGATATAACCCATCTCTGGCAGTCACTTGGCTTCTTGGCTAACTACAACATTTATGCTGAAAACACACACTGGCTAAAATATGTTCATATCTTAATTTATGAACTGATCTTATGGTGGAAAATGTAATTGCCACAGAAGCTGCTCTGCATTTGAGAAGCAATATTCAAAAGTTGGGGGTGGGGAAACAAGTTCTTTTCTTATGGGGAACCATCTGGGGTTATGAAGCAGGGGCTCCTCTGTGCTTTTCTTTCCCCCCGCAGATCCAGCAACAGAGTTTTATTTTTGTTTGCACTAAAGCTGGAAAAAAACATCATGACATAAAATTTGGTTGTAAAATGTGAAAGTGGTGACTGGAACATCACACCCTATAAAGTACCGTAATTGAAACATTGGTGTGCTGCTAAATGTTTTCAAAATGTACTCTGTTGGGTTACTTAGCAATGTTTATCCAAACAGCATAGGATAGTCAGTTTGTCTAGGAGTATTAGGCATGAATTTCACGGCTCATTTAGTGAGTAGTAATGATGTATCCAAAGCAAAGTATGGAGATAATCAAAAAATCTTTAGGATCTGAACTTTGTAGTATTCATCCTATTTCAACTTCTCCCAGTAAAAAAAGTTAGCATTTCAGTATCTCTAAAAAGAAATAAAAGTAATAACAAAACTAACAAAAATGGAAAGAAAATAGGAAGACTAGCAGACTTGAAGGAAATGGAATGTAACAGATCTTTGGGCAAATTAATCAATTTGTTGGTTTTAGAAATTTCTCTCCATTCTTCTCTTTCCCTCCTCTTCACTCCCCTAGTAAAGTACTATAGAAAAGCAAAATTTTTTTTCTCAGACTTCATACTTTAGTGAGCATACAAGTTTTTTTCTATTTTAACAGGGAAAGGAGCATAAATAATTTCTGCCAGTATTGCAGCTTGGTGACACAGTAGATTGAGCACAAGATTTGGAGTCAGGAAGGCTTGAGGTCAAATGTGACCTCAAACACTTATTGTGTGATTCATAGCAAATCACCCCTCTCTGTGCCTTAGTTTCCCCATCTGTAAACTGAGGATAATAATAGTACCAACTTCTCAGGGTTATTGTAAGATCAAATAACATGGGACAGCTAGATGTGACTCCAACGTGAAGTCAGGAGGGCCTGAATTCAAATCTGGCCTCAGACACTTAATACTAGATGTGTGATCCTAAACAAGTCACTTAACCCCAATTGCCTCACACACAAAAAAGATCAAATGACATAATATGTGTATCTGGCACCTAGTATGTGTTTAATAAATATTTGTTTCCTTCCTTCCTATAGAACTCTGGCTGCTTTGCCAATATAATTATTAAATAAAACATAAAATAGAGAAATCTGTAAGGGGATTATCTACCCTGACTAATTATGATATATTTACCTTTCCTGATGTTCATAATTTTGCCTTTAGTGAAGTAACTCTACAAGTTTATCCTCCCTTCAACTGAGATCAATCAATTGCCACATAAACCAAAGCAGATCCAAGAGGAAAAAGTTTCTTTCAGGAATACTGGCTGCTAGTTCTTATGAAATGTATTCATTTGACAAACACTTAGCAAATGTTTACTATGTATAGGGCTCTGTCCCAGGCAGTCTATGAAACAGAGACAGAAAAGAAATAGGACTTGCCCTTAGGAGTTTATAATATGATAGGTATACACAGATATTTATAATGCAAATTATAAGGGGGATAACAAGGGAAGCAGTATAAAATACTAAGATCAGATGTGGGAAAAATCATTTTTGCCAACAATTCAAAAGCCTTCAGAATAATAATGTGATAAGTAGTTAAAGCCCATTGGCCTGGAAGTCAGGGGACTCTTATCTCTGCCATTAATTTTCAACATGCGTAAAAAAAATTTAGTTTCTGCTTTCTCCTATGTACAAAGGTATTATTAATATGCATATCCCAAACAAGGAGACAAAAATGTCTTCCAATTGCTCTCATGTTTCTGCTAGGAAGATACTGCAGAAATACTCAGACCAAATTAAGAACACTTGTCCTCAGAGTAGCAACAAGAGACAAAGAGAGAGAGAGGCATAGAGAGAGAAAAAGACAGAAATTACTTAATAATTGCAGCTCCATCTACAGAATCAGAACCATAACTAGGATAGGACAACTTGAATTTTGCCTAAAAAGCAAAATTTGTAGAGTGATGATAGTAGCTACATTCAGTTAGTTTTGTAAAAACAACTGAATTTAGCTATGAAGTTTAATTAGAAAGAATGGTTATTCTATTAATTATTTCATACCTTCCCCCTTCAACTACACCACCCTTGCAATGTGCTGCAGAATTTGCCTGAACCTTCCACTCCTGATTAATTGAATTTCTCTTTAAAAATCAATGTGTGGGCATGTTTCATGGTAATTTTCATACTCTTCTAATTTGTCATGACACTGCTTTCCTTTTCAGCTTTCTTTCCTAGATCTTCATTCACAGCCCACTTGCTGAAATATGAGTCTCTTAAAGCTCTGTCCTGGGCCTCTTCTCTTTTCTATCCTATTTTACTTTGTGATCAGTGCCCATGGTTTCAATGATTATCTTTATTCAGATGACTCCAAAATCAACTTTTCCAGCTCTAACCTTTCTCAACCTCAGATCTTTTATCTCTATCTTTCAGATATCTTGAACTGTATGTTCTTAAACTTTTCCATTCACAACCCCATTTCATCTGAGAAAGTTTAATGTGACCATGAATATATGAAACAGGTATACAAATCAAATATTTACTGATAATAAATCATAATTTCACGATTCTCACATTCAGTTGTAAGACCTCATATGAGGTTGTGAACCACAGCTTAAGAAGCTGGGCCACAGACATCTTAAATTCAGCATACCCCAAACTGATACATTATCATTCCCCTATTATTGTTGAAGGTACCATCATCCTCCAAAACTCACTAAGGCTAGCAATTTAGGTGTCATTCTTGACTTCTTATTCTTCCCACTAATCTCCACTAATTGAATAACTAGCGGTCAGGTACTATCATTTTTACCTTTGTAACATCTCTGCTTTGACACTGCCAGCACCCTGTGCAAGCCCTCATTACCTCACACCCAGATTTTTGTAGTAGCCTATTGATTGATCTCCCTTCCTCCAGTTTCTCTCCATTACAAATCACCCTGCACTCCACTGTCAAACTGTCATTCCTAAAATATAGTTCTGACCATGTTATCCTCTTTTCAGTGACCACTGGGGACTTCCTGTTATCCCCAGTATCAAATATAAAATCACCTACTTTGTTTTCATGGCTCTTCATAACCTGGCCCATTTCTGACTTTTCTTACAACTTATACCTTATATCCCATGATCTCAACTATCTAGTGATGCTGGCCCCTTGCTGTCCCCCACATCATACTCCATCTTCCAACTCCAAACATTTTCACTGGCCAGATCCCATTCCTGAAATGTACTTCCTCCTTATGTCCACCTCCTTGGTTCCTTGTTCTTCAAATCTCAGCTGAAGTCCCATCTTCTCTAAGAAGTTTCCCCCAGAACTTCTTAATCTCTGAGATTATCTATCCCTATCTTGCCTGCACATATTTGTTTGCATGCTGCCTCTCCCTTTAGACTGTGAAGTCTTTGAGGGCAGAGGCTATTTTGTTTTTACTTGCTTCCCTAGTATTTAGCACAGTGCCTGGCTCATAGCAGGCCCTTAACAAAGCTAGCTGATCTGATCTCCTTTTAAAAAACGTTCCATTTATGTAAAATATTAGTGATGTATCTTTCTAGAATGTATTCTCCTTCTACCTGGATGACTATCCCCCCAATTTTCTTGTCTTCCTCCACTTTCCATGTACTTATGGACCCTACTCCTCATATCTAGAACACAAATAGCTAAAATCTTCTTTATCTAAGGTCTAGTTTAGCTATCACTCTCCTCCAGGAAGTTTCCCCTGATTAAGTAGCCAAAAGGATATTTTCCCATTTCTAGTTCTTCCTGTTGTACATTATTTTAATTTCTTTTTTGTTCCTTTTTTTATTGAAGCTTTTTATTTACAAAACATATGTATGGGTAGTTCTTCAACACTGACCCTTACAAAGCTTTCCATTACAAATTTCCCCCCCCCTAGTCCTCTCCTCTCCCCTAGATGGCAGGAAGTCCACTACATGTTAATTATGTTAAAATACTTGACAAGTCAAATATATGTATACATTTCCACACTTATCTTGCTGTGCAAGAAAAATCATATCTACAAGAAAAAAAATCTTAGAAAAGAAATGCAATGCAAGCAAACATCAATAGAGAGCATTACAATGTTATGGTTGTGGTCCACATTTCATATCCCTTTCTCTGGATGTATATGGCTTTCTTCACTGAACAATTGGAACTGGTTTGAAACATTTCATTGTTGAAGAGAGCCATGTCCCTCAGAACTGATCATCATATAGTCTTGTTGCCATGTATAATGATCTCCTGGTTCTGCTCATTTCAGTCAGCATCAGTTCATGCAAGTCTCTCCAGGCCTCTCTGAAATCATCCTGCTGGTCGTTTCTCACAGAACAATAATATTCCATGACATTCATATACCATAATTTATTCAGCCATTCTCCAGTTGATGGGCATCCATTCAGTTTCCATTTTCTAGCTACTACAAGAAGGGCTGCCACAAACATTCTTGCACATGTGGGGCCCTTTCCCTCCTCTAAGATCTCTTTGGGATATAGGCCCAATAGAAACACTGCTGGGTCAAAGGGTATGCACAGTTTGATAACTTTTTGAGTACAGTTTCAAATTGCTCTCCAGAATGGTAGGATCCATTCACAGTTCCACCAACAATGTATCAGTGTCCCAGTTTTCCCGTATTCCCTCCAACATTTGTCATTATCTTTTCCTGTCATTTTAGCCAATTTGACAGGTGTGTAGTGGTACCTCAGAGTTGTCTTAATTTGCATTTCTCTGATAAACAGTGATTTGGAGCACCTTTTCATACAACTAGAAATAGTTTTAATTTCATCATCTGAAAATTGTCTGTTCATATCCTTTGACTATTTATCGATTGGCGAGTGGCTTGAATCTTATAAATGTGAGACAATTCTCTAGATATTTTAGAGATGAGACCTTTATCAGAACCCTTAAATGTAAAGATGAGTTCCCAATTTATTGCTTCTCTCCTGATCTTGTCTGAATTAGTTTTATTTGTACAAAAACTTTTTAACTTAATATAGTCAAAATTATCTATCTGGTGTTCAATTAAGAGTTCCAATTCTTCTTTGGACATAAATTTATTCCATCTCCACAGGTTTGAGAGGTAAACTATCCTATGTTCCTCTAATTTGCTTATAATATCACTCTTTATATCTACATCATGAACCCATTTAGATCTTATCTTGGTACGTGGTGTTAGGTGTGGGTCAAGCCCTAATTTCTTCCATACTAGTTTCCAATTTTCCCAGCAGTTTTTGTCTAATAGTGAGTACTTATCCCAAAAGCTGGGGCTTTGGGTTTATCAAACACTAAATTGCTATAGTTATTGCCTAGTTTGTCCTGTGGTCCTATCCTATGCCACTGATCGACTACTCTATTTCTTAGCCAGAACCAAATGGTTTTGATTACTACTTGCTTTATAATATAGTTTTAGATCTGGTACAGCAAGGCCACCTTCATCAGACTTTTTTTTCATTAATTCCTTTGAAATTCTTGACCTTTTGTTCTTCCAAATGAGCTTTGCTACTATTTTTTCTAGATCTGTAAAATAATTTCTTGGTAGTTTGATTGGTATGGGACTAAATAATTAGATTAGTTTGGGTAGTATTGTCATTTTTATTATATTCGTTCGGCCTACCCATGAGCATTTTAAGTTTTTCCAATTGACTAGGTCTGATTTTATTTATGTGGAAAGTGTTTTGTAGTTTAGTTCATGATACCCATGAGCACTTGATGTTTTTCCAATTTCTTTTTTGTTTCTACTACATTTTGGTTTATAATAGGCTGATATTTGTATGTCACAGTATACTCTGATGATCTGATGATTAGACTGAAAAATACTTGAGGTTAGGAATTATCTTATCTCAGTTTTGACTTTTATTAGAAAAGTACCTTGCACATAGGTGCTTTGTAAATGTTTATTGAATGAATGAATGAATGTTGGCTAAACAAAAGAAACACCCATACACACACTCTTTTGGACCTCTTTCTTTGTGGAGCTTATCCTGTAAGAATATTTTATATTAATTTCCCATTACAAATGAGGTCAGCCAAGATTATTTCATATAAAAAAAGGAAAAGTCTTTGAAACAGGGAAGAAAAAAAAAGGAAAAGATGAATAACCATAATTGTAAGTAGCAAAATGTTGCAGTTAAGAATATAACTCTAAATCTGAAAGAGTTCATTGATGTACAAAGTAAAGAACAATATTCTGGTAAAATTCTGCCCACTACTTGGGCAATATGATTTTTTATTTGTAAAGAAGGCAGCATGTTTTTACTACCAGTAAGAACTTCTACTTCTAATAAAACTTGTCAAAGAGTTGGTCAGGATTTCCTCCTCAAAGTTTTCATATTTATGGCTTATTTGTTGTATGGTTATCATGGCTGATTAATATTTTTAAGTGTCAATGATATGATGATGACTAAGAGTGGGATATGTTGGTTACTTCTGGTATTCTGCTTTACATTTCTTGATGCATTTATGTAATACTGTATATTAGCACGTTTGTAGATCACAGGATCACAGCTTCAGAATTAGTAGTGACTTAATTATCATCTGGTCCAGCCTCTTCATTTTACAGAAAAGAAACTGAGACCCAGAGAAGGGAAGTGACTTACCCAAGGTCATACAGGCTAGACACTGCAGAACTAGAACTGAATCCAGATTTCCCATTTCAAATTCAGAACTCTTTCCACTGTGCCCCACTTGCCATAACTTTCTTTTTACCATGCTGCCTTGTCATTTGTATTTGCTTCTTGTCCCCTGTTGAGGGTTGCAGGGCATGGTGGATGTAGCACTAGACTTGGAGGCAGAAGGGCTTGAGTACAAATCCTGCTTCAGACACTTAGCAGAAACAACAAGATATTGAGCTTTTCTCCATTCTAGTTCACAATTAAGTAAAGTAGAGATGATAATAACACCTTCTTGGAAGACCAAATTTGATATGATATGGAAAGTATTTTAAGAACCTTAACTTGCTATATTAATGGGAGTTTTTGTCTTGAACAGCTAGATGGCAAGCACTACAAGGGCAGAAACTGTCTAATTCTTAACCTCCCTCAGGACCTATGGCACTGTGCATAAAGTAGGTGTTTAACAAATTCTTGCTAAACAAATGAAATATGACTCATCCAAAACTGATTCTAAGGGACACATATGCATGTATGGAAAGAAATAAACCTGCTATAACAAATGGCAGGTAGCATTACTTTGAGGATTAACTTTATTCCTCAACCCAAGTAAATTGTCATTTCATCAAAAACTTCTACTAAGAATGGACCCAATTCATCTCAAGCAGGATTCCCACATTCTCAGTTCACTCCTAGGATAAAGGTTAATTTCTCATGTAGAGTCTATTTGCAATCAAATGTAAACAGGTGAGCTAGGATTGCCATTTTCACTTACTAATGATTTCAATATAATTTAAAATGAAATAAAGTTTTTAATTAGTGAATCATCAAAGAGAAAGGGGGATTGGAACACATAGTTCAAAAGTAATTATTAAGGTACTTTATAACAGAAATGCCACTTGGATACAGATGGGTTTGATAATGCAAACATTTTTTCTATTTGCAATAATAGAAAACATTTTCTGTTTGTAGCAATCTTAAATACAGTTATCCAAGAGCTCTGCTTTGCCCAATAGCTTGGAGTTGTTTTCTCTGCTCTGATGTCTTTTCATTATGGGAAAAGTTTATAGGAGCTAGATCTGGGACATTCATATCTAAGGCTTCTGGTAGCAACTGAAACTGAGGGAGGTAGAGAGATTTCTTTCATTCAATCAATAACACTAAAGTTTTAAATATATAACTACAGGAATTAGTTTTATTCAACTTTCTTAGGTCATCCTATGGGAATTTACAAATCAAATTACATGTTCCCAGGGGTAAAGGCTTTCATGATGCTCTCTACAAATGTGTCTTTCATTTACAGATATAAGGCTACTGAAATGTTCTATATGCTATATTTTGGAAATTGTCAGCTACATACTAACAATTTGAATGTCTAATCTCTTCTTGCTTTCTTGGACAGGACATATCTAATGATCTGCATCAGAAAAAGAGGCAATACAATACATGAAAAGGCAACAGAAAAGCTAAAAGGATTGTCAATAGAAAATGAACAATGGTATGGCTTAGCTGCTAAAAAAATCTAAATCACCTTAGGTTTCATTAATAGAAGTGCTAAGTCAATCTGGAACTATGCTCAAAGAGTTATCATACTGTGCATACCATTTGACCCAGCAGTGTTTCTATTGGGCTCATATCCCAACGAGATCTTAAAGGAAGGAAAGGGCTCCACATGTGCAAGAATGTTTGTGGCAGCCCTTTTTGTAGTGGCTAGAAACTGGAAACTGAATGGATGCCCCTCAATTGGAGAGTGGCTGAATAAATTATGGTATATGAATGCTATGGAATATTATTGTTCTGTAAGAAACGACCAGCAGAGAGGCCTGGAGAGAATTGTATGAACTGATGCTGAGTGAAATGAGCAGAACCAGGAGATCATCATACATGGCAACAACAATACTATACGATAGTCAATTCTGATGGACATGGCTCTCTTCAACAATGAGATTTTTCAAACCAGTTCTAATTGTTCAGCGATGAAGATAGTCATATGCATCCAGAGAGAGGCCTGTGGGAACTGAGTGTGGACCACAACACAACATTTTAACGCTTTCTGTGAATATCTCCTTGCTTTTTGTTTTCCTTCTTAGGTTGTTTTTTTTTCTCTTTCTAGATCTGATTTTTCTTGTACAGTAAGATAACTATATATATACATATATTGGATTTGTCATATAATTTAACATATTTAACATGTTTTAGACTACCTATCATCTAGGGGTGGGGGTGGGGGGAAGGAGGGGAA
Source organism: Myrmecobius fasciatus (assembly GCA_023553655.1). Lineage (NCBI taxonomy): Eukaryota > Metazoa > Chordata > Mammalia > Dasyuromorphia > Myrmecobiidae > Myrmecobius > Myrmecobius fasciatus. Next base: position 207,079 of record JAJPUD010002620.1, read on the forward strand.
AAATTTGGAACAAAAAATTTTTTGCAAAGGTCAATGTAGAAAAATCACTCATATGTTCTATAAATAAAAAGCTTTAATTAAAAAATAGAAGTACTAAGAGCTATGTCCTGAATATGGGAGGTGGTGATCCCTCTTGTCTCATCACATTGAGAGTACTGTGTTTTATTCTAGGTGTCAGGCAAATGTGGCAAGCTGCAATAGGTTCAGTAGGAGAACCAGGGTAATAAGGGTACTCAAACTTTACATATGAAAAAGCTTAGCTGAAGGAATCAGGAATGACTAGACTGGAAAAGAAGAGACACAATCATAGTCTTCAAATATTTAAAAAGTTGTAATAAAGCAGAACTAAAAAAAGTATATAACTGCAGATTTTGGCTCAAGACAAATCAGTCAACCAATAAATTTTTGCCAAGTATCAATTCTGTGCTAGGCATAGTATTAAGCAATGGAAATATATGAAGGAAACCAAGAACATGTACTTAGACTTCAGGAAGCTCACATTCTAATGGGAAAGACAATATCAAACATATATATAGTTGAGAAGTGGGTGGAGAAACCAGGAAAAGTTTCCTGTAGAAGATGTGATTTGACCTGACTCTTGAAGGAAACTTAGAAAGTCAGAAGGTGAAGGATTCGGGGGAGGGCATTCCAGGAATAGAAGATAGCCAATAAAAAGGCATTAAGTTGGAAGATAGAAAGTTGTGTTCAAAGAACAAAAAGACAAGTTTTGTTGGATTTTAAAGTACATGGAAGAGAGTAAAGTATAAAAGGACTGGAAAAATAGTAAGGGGAAGAGTTATAGTAGAGGAGTATGTATTTGATTGGAGTAGAAACTTCCTACTACCAGGAAGATAAACCAAAAAGTTATCAACAAAGTCCAGGTGATGTAGGTGATGAAAGCCTTGAAGGAAGAGGTGAGGAGGTGAGGAGGGGAGGAGGCTTGTGTGAGAAGAAAGAAGGAGACATACAAGAGATGCTGTGAAGGTAGAAACAACAAAACTTGGCAACAAACTGGACATGTGGAGTGAATGGGAAAAAGGCAAAATGATGCTGAGCCTAGGTAACTGGGAGGATGGTGATACCTCAACAAGTGATAGGGAAGAAGAGAAAGATTTGGGGGGTGGGGAGGTTGATAAACTTAACTTCCTAACAATTAAAAATATTTAAAAACAGAATGGCCTGCTTCAAAAGGTAAGAGTTCTCCATCAATGGAAGTATTCTGAAATAGGATGAATGATTATTTAATAGGGATGTGGCAATGGGAATTCTTACTTTATGTTGGATTATGTAAACTCTAAAGTTGGGTTAGTAAAAATGGGGAACCTGGATATTTACTTTCAGCAGACCCAGTATAATCTATTTGCATATAGTTTCATGGTAATTTCTGGCAGTAATAAAAATCCAAGCAAATCTGATTCCTACTATGAAAGGCAACCTAATTATATATAGGAGTGAACACTAAAAATTAAGAGTCAGAACATCTGTTTGAAATAATGGCTCACATACTTGCTACCTATGTGACCTGGGCAAGTAATTTCACTTCTTTGAGCTTACTTATCTATAAAAGAGTAGAATATATATGCACATTACCTGTTCTACAGAACAATTATGAAGAAAATTCTTGTAAAGCTTAAAGCTCAGAGGCTCAGGTAAGAAGAGAGTATATTTTAAGAATTAGAGACAGACCATACCTTGGATGGAGACAAATGATGGAATATTATATTCATCATCAATGGAAGATATACCTAATGGTGATGAATCAAAGATCTTTGAAATATTAGAATAATATACATGTATAACACTATTTGTCTCAGTTCCTCAATCTAAAATGAACTGAAGAAGGAAATGACACCCACTACAATATCTTTGCCAAGAAAACCCCTAAAGTATATACAAAATGCTGGACACAACAGAAAAAAAGACTGCACGAGAACAACAACAATACTTCCAATATTAATTCTATTTGCTAGACCCGCAATTCTCAAGCATCTTGGTTTTAGGATCCATTTATGCTCTTAAAAATTACTGAGGATATCAAAGGTATTTTGTTTGTATGCATAATATCTATATTTGTCATGTTAGAAATTAAAACATCTTGTGAAAATAGTTTTGTTCTCACAGAACCCCTGAAAAGGTCTCAGGGTCCCCACATCATACTGTGAGAACCTCAAATATCCTGATTGCTTTTGTTCTTTTATTCTATTTAAATAGTAAAAAGTACAACATGTATCAAGGCACAAATTATAATTCTTTTCCTCATTACAATATCACCTCTGGGGCTAGTATCCTAAAGCAGAGAAGTAGAACAATCATGCCTCCTCCCTTAAGACTGTTCAGTATCACACAACATTTTGTCCACCCAGACTGGGAAAACAGGAAGTTGGCAGGGCAAGACAGAAGCATCCAGGAGCAACATGGCATGGGTGTTTCCAGCTGGCAGCTGTGGAGTTACACTGAAAGAAAGGACATCAGTTACCTCAATGTTTCTGAAGGCTGTTAACCAGAAACACCTAATTTGATCCAAGGGCAATGTCATTTAGATATGACACCCTGGAAAACATCACAACACAAAATCTTCTCTCTCCCCCCCCCATGCCCAGCTTTGTGCTTCCCTTTTAATCTTGTTTGAGTTGGTTTTGTTTGTGCAAATTTAATTTAATTTAATCAAAGTTGTCCATTTTGCATTTCATAATGTTCTCTAGTTCTTCTTTGGCCATAAATTCCTCCCTTCTCCAAATATCTGAAAGGTAAATCATCCCTTGTTCTCATAATTTGCTTATATTATCCACCTTTATGCCCAAATCATGTATTCATTTTGATCTTATTTTGGTATGGGTGGGAGATTTAGGTCTATGCTGAGTTTCTGACCTATTTTTTTTCCAGTTTTCCCAGCAATTTTTGTAAAATAGTGAGTTCTTATCCCAGAAGCTGGAGTTTTGAGGTCTATCAAATACTAGATTGCTATAGTCATTGAATATTGTGTCATGTGTGTCTAATCTCTTTCACTGATCCATCGCTCTATTTTTTAGCCAGTATCAAATGGTTTTGATGACTGCTGCTTTATAATGTGGTTTTAGGTCAGTTTCTGCTAGGCTACCATCCTTTGTAATTTTTTTTATGAATTCCCTTGATATTCTTGATTTTTTGTTTTTCCAGATGAATTGTTATTATTTTTTCTAGCTCTATAAAATAAATTGTGGCAGTTTGATTGGTAAGGCACTGAACAAGTAAACCAATTTAGGTAGAATTGTCATTTTTACTATATTAACTCAGCCTACGGATAAGTAATTGATATTTTTCCAAATGTTTAGATCTGACTTTATTTGTGTGAGAAGTGTTTTGTAATTGTGTTCATTTAGTTCCTGGATTTGTCTTGGCAGTTAGCTACTCAAGTATTTTATTTTATCTACAATTATTTTAAATGGAATTTCTCTTTCTAGCTCTTACTACTGGTCTTTGCTGATAATATATAGAAATGATGATGATTTGTGTGGGTTTATTTTATATCCTGCAACTCTGCTAAAGTTATTAATTGTTTCAAGTATGGATGATTCTCTAGGATTCTCTAAGTATATCATCATATCATCTACAAGGAGTGATAGTTTTATTCCCTAATTGCCTATTCTAATTCCTTTAATTTCTTTTTCTTTTCTTATTGATAAAGCCAACATTTCTTACACTGCAATAATCTTAGAGTAAACTGGCTTAACCCTGAGGTATCCCTACTCTGGAAGGTCCTAGTTCAATTCTAGAGCCAGTCTAGGAGTGAGGAAAATCATTCTTTCCTGATCTTGATTCATGTTCTCTGAAGCTAACTCCCCCTACCCCCCTGGGGAATCTTTCTGATATTTGGGGCTTTGGTAGATAGCCTTCTGTAGTGCATAGAAGGAAGAATAGCATTTTTTCATAGAGCTCTGGAAAGAGCCTAAGAGGTCACTGCCTGGTTTAGCAGCCTCTTTTGGGAAACAAAGAAATTGAGACCTAGAAAAACTCGATCTTTTCCAAGGTCATGAAAGTAAGAAGGTGAGCTGGATTTGAAATCAGGTCTCCTGCCTCTAAATCTACAATTCTTTCCACAACCACACATGATCTCTCACTCTCATCCACTGTCAAAGAGGAAGAAAAGAACTTGTGATTTTACTTAGTTCTTCATTTATTCACACATTCAAAATTCACCACATGTTTACTCTGTGCAAAGATCCTGCATAAGGCAAGACACTGAAAACTAGGGAAGTTGCAATCTACTCAAAGAAACAAGATATGGACAGTGACTTGGTAAAATAATATAGTTAGTGATAGGTCTGGGATTTGTTCTTAAAGCAGTACTGGGTATGAGAGAGGGCAAAAGGCTCTGACTCCTATCTCACCAAAGACAAAGTGGGATTTTGCCAACAGAAGCCCAGCTACAGTCATTTAAGCAGCTGCAGGAACAGGTGAATCTAGGTTCTGGTGCTGCCTGAGGACCAATGATTTCTTCATCCTTGAACTGCAGCTCCAGCTCAGCTACTTACTGGTTAGGACACTTTGGGGAAATAACTATCTCCTTGAGCCTCAATTTCCTCATCTGTAAATTTAAAAAATTGAGATCTGTATTGTCTCATGAGATTGTGAGAAGTAAAAGTAAGATAACTCATTCAGAGTACTTTGTAACCATAAAGACTAAGATGGTACAGGAGATAAGGCTAGATTAGGATTCAAGAACTGAGATCTATTATTTATTAGAGGTATGGCTCCTGGGCAAGTCACTGAACCTCGATTTGCTTCAATATGCTCATGTAAAATGGAGATAATAGCCTCTAGCTCCCAAGATTGTTCTGAGGATAAAATGAGATTATTTGTAAAAGTGCTTATTAAAATTATATAATTCTAATATTCTTATGGAACTTAGGTATTTTGATTCTAAATCTAGTGTTCTTTATAATATACCAACATACCATGCATTGTTATATAACATTTAAACACAAAATCATAAATACATATATATGTATATATTTATGAATGTAGATATCTATAAACATGGATAGATACCTGTATGTATATATATATACATATATATATAATGATAAAACTAGATTATATCTTACACAGTTAATTTCTATACCCAAAATTTAATTCTAGACTTAAAACAAATTTTGCAAAATTTCTATTTGTTGTGTGCTTTTAAACAAAAAACATATATTAGAAACAGAATGATCATATACTGTAGAAGCCATGTCAAAAATCATGTCTTAAAACCATTAAATGTTAAAAGAGGGGAATTTATATATTTCAATGTTGTTCTATAAGATTTGGTATTTTGTTCTTTTAACTTGAAACATATGTCAAAAACTAAGCTTTTCTGTAAAATAAAAGTAACATATTCTTTCTAAATTATTCCTTGCATATGAACAGCCCCAGGCTAATACTGGTATTTTGAGTAGATTTTCAATTTTATATTATTAAAAAAGAAAAAAACAGGATACACTTTTTATCATTTCTCTTTGATTATCCAAATATACACAACATGTAGATTATTTTACCTAATAACATGAGAAGGACTCTGGTGGTATGTTCTGTATAAAGAGTAAAAGGTTAAAACATATTCATAACTTGAAATCTCTGAACCAGACTCAACATCCTCACTATATTCATAATAACTTATATTTATATTATACTTTAAGGCACATGGGACACTTTCTTCATGGCCACCCAATGAAACAGGGAATGCAAATATCCCATTTCACAAATGGGAATACTAAGGACTATTAGCCTAAACTCTAATGGCTATATCACATCGGATTATTTTTTAAACCCACTTGAAAAAAATGATGTCCTCATAAGCTTATTTAATTAAATATCTAAAAGTTTTGAGACCTAGAGTTTTATTCTTCATATTCATTGCTTCCTATAGGGCAATAATATTCTATCATATTCATGTTCCACAATTCAAACCATTCTCTAACCAATAACATCTACTTTATTTCCACTTCTTTGACACAATTTTGATACGTCTTGGATGTTCCTTTCTATTTTGTCTTGCTTGGGGGTGTTTGTGTAGAACTGAAATCCATGAATGTGATCTTTTTAGTTACTTTCTTAATATAATTCCAAATTGCTTTCCAAAATGCCTGGACCAATTCATAACTCTAACAATTATTTAGTGTTGTACCTGCCTTTTTGTAGCTTCTCCAACATTTTTCCAATTTGCTGAGTATGAGGTAAAACTTCAGACTTGCTTTGATTTGTATTTCTTATTATTAGTGACTTGGAGCATTCATTCATATAGTTAACTATGGACAATTCTTTTGAGAACTGCTTATTCATCTCCTTTGGCTACTTATCTTTTGGCACTAACAAGGTCTTAAGGTAAGCTAAAATTGTTTTGCTATTAAACAGGATAGTCAGAACAGAGAAGAAACTTTTGTGTTCTTTGTGGTCCCATCATTTCAGACCAGACCAGCCATCCTTAATCTCCTAAAAATACATTCACCTATGGTACTTATTATTATTGTAATGTGCAACGGTATCTTTGGGGGTACAGACCTAGTTGTAGTATTACTGGGTCAAAGGATATGCACAATTTTATAGCCCTTTTTATCTCTCTTCCCTCTTTTTCTAGTGTATCCTCTCACCCATTCATTTTTAGTTTTAGGGATCAACTAAATGTCAATGTAAACAGAAGGCTCATCCCAACATAGCTATTTCACATCTGTGCCTTCTATTGACTTCTTCTAAGGGTCTTATTAATGATAAAATTCTTAGGCATTATATGTATCATTTTTCCACACAAAATTTAAACAGTGTACTTTATTGAGTTATGATTACTTATGATTACTTGTTCATGCTTACTTTTTTTGTGTTTCTCTTGAATCTTGTGTCAAACTTTCTATTTAGCTCTGATCTTTTCATCAGGAATACTTGAAAGTCCTCTATTTCATTAAATGTTCATTGTCCCCACCCCCACCATGAAATATTATATTCAACTTTGCTTGGTAGGTATATATACTTATATATACACATACATACATACATACCTACATACATAAAAGAACAACTAGTTCTTTTGCCTTCTGGAATATCATATTCCAAACCCTCTCTGCTCTTTTCATGTGGTATCAGCTAAATCTTGTGTGATCCTGACTGTGGCTTTATAGTTGATTTTTTTTTTCTGGTTGCTTGAAGTATTTTCTCCCTGACATGGGAACTCTAAAATTTGACTATAACATTTCTGGAAGCTTTCATTTTGGGATCTCTTTCAGGAGGTGATTGGTTTGAATATCTACTTTATCCTCTGGATTTAAGATACTGACAATTTTCTTTGATAATTTCATGAAATATGATGATTAGACTTCAGGTAGTCCAATAATTATTAAATTATCTCTCCTCCATCTGTTTTCTAGAACAGTTGTCTTTATGATGAGATATTTCACTTTTTCTTCTATTTTTTTTTTGTTCTTTTGAGTTTGTTTCACTGTTTCATCTTATCTCAAGCAATCATTAGCTTCTATTCATCCAATTCCATTTTTTTTTCTTTTTAAAAAAATTATTGAACTAAATACAAAATAAGAAAAAAGAATGGAAAAAAGAAAGACAAAAAAGGGAAAAACACAATAAAACATTGTCATGTGCCCAGCAGAACATCAGGGAGGATTCAAAATATATAACAATAAATTTCCATTTTATTATTTATATAATAATAGAAGAAATTATATTCATGAGTGTCTACCTTTTCTTTGCTTCCTTGTAGGTAATTCTTTTGTTTTCTGCTGAATATTTTTGTTCTTTTTTTCCCCTTTTATCACCCACATCTCCCCCAGGACAGGTTATAGTTAAACAAAGATATATTTATATATACATACATACACACATAAATATACAAATATACACACATTTACACACACCCACAGACCAACTATATATACTTACATACACATTCATAGATCTACATTCATATATACACATATATACTCAGATACATATGTATGTATATGCATTTACCTGTATATAAACAAACATCTAAAACAATAATAATATGACTGACATAATGTAGATTTTTCTTTTGATTAAATCTTTAGGTTTGACTTTTGACTTTGTCTATGATCAATAATTACTAGCCCTACTTTTTTTCTAGTAAATTCTACTCCTGATCTTTGTGGTTATGTTTCTGTATATCTCTTATTTCCAATCCCCAATAACTCTTTTAGTTTCATTCTGCATCTTAACTTGCCCTGCCACTACTTAACTTCCCCCTACCCACAGATCCCTCCCTTATCTTCTCCCCCTACCTTTCCTTCTCTTTTTATCCCATTCCTATTAATTTGCACAGTTTATGCCACTCCAATTAATGTAAACACCTTTCTGTACTTGCACCTTATCTTATGCTACTTCTCCCTTTCTTGTTAATCTACATACCTTGTCCTACTACCATTATTCTACACACTTTCTTTATTCCCCTTATCCTTTATAATTTGCCCATTAATCTACATACCTTGTCCCACTGCCATAAATCTACATATCCTTCTATACCCTATCTTATCTTATTCCCTTCCCCTATCCCTCCCCCACTTATCTCTTTATAGATTTTGGAGGATGCTATACCCTTCATGGTATATATGTAGTATTGCCTATTGAACCCATTTCCCATGTGAGGAGTGAGCCCTCTTCTCCCTTATAATGTCTCTGTCTTTTTTTCCCCTTTGGATTTCATTTGTATAATATAATCACTACTTTTACATTTTCCTAGATAGTTTTTATTTTTTAGAATAAAAATCATACTCAACTCTTTCTCAATTTTTCTTTTGAGCTACCCAATTACTGATGTCAATCTTAAACATATAGCATACATTTCCATGTATATAACATAAAAAATTTGTCCATGTTAAGTTCCTTGAAATTAATCTTTGATACTGGCTCTTAAATGTTAAATTTTCTAGTAAGTTCAAATTTGATTGAAAAGAAATTATTCCTGAAAATCTGCAAGTTGACTGAATTTTCTTTTTTTTCATTCAATATTATGGATAATTTTGCTGGATATGATATTTTTAGCCACAGGCCAGTATATATAATTCCAGGACCTACGGTCTTTTATTGTGGCTGCTGAGAAATCCTGTACAATTCTAATTGTAGCTTCATTATATTTGAATTGATTTTTTCTTGTTTCTTGTAAAATTTTCTCTTTAATGTGGGGATTTCAAAATTTGGCAATAATATACTTACATGTTTTCCACAAAGGATCTCTTCAATGGAAGTGATGGGTAGATTTTTTTTTCTATTTCTACTTTCTACTCATGTTCTATCACTCCAGGACAGTTTTCTTGGATTGTTTCTTGAATTATTTTGTCAAGGTTCTTTTTTTTTTTGGTTTCAGCTTTCAGGTAATCCATATTTTCTGTTCTTTATCTGTTCTCCAGATCTGTTATTTTTCTTATAAAATGGTTCACATTCTGTTCTATTATTTCATTCTTTATACTTTGTTATTTCTTGGCCTCTTATAACTTCACTGGCTTCTCCCTGCCCAATTCTAATTTTCAAAGAATTATTTTCTTCTTTAAGACTCCTCAAAAAAAATTTTTTTAAAAGACCCTGTTTTTCTAATTGATTAACTCTTCCCCTCATAATCGTCCTGTTTTTCTTGGATTTTTTTGTTTTCGTTTTTCCTCAATCTCTCTCATTTGATTTTTCAAGTCTTTTTTTTAGTTCTATAAATTTTCTCTGGGCAGGAAACCATTTAATGTTACTCTTTGGACAGAAGAAGCTTTATTTTATTTTACTTTCCTCCTCTGAAGATAAACCCAAGTTTTCCTATCTCATTGTAAGTTTCTATGGTTGGGTTCTTTCTTCTTTGCTGGTTTATTTTTTTAATGAGAAGTATTAGTTTAAGTACCTCTAATCCTGGTGTGGGGGGTTGATGCTTGCTTCACTTCTCCCCTCTGATCTGGAACCCCAAACCAAAAGCTTCACCCTCCTGCTAGTGTCCACAGCCAGCAGGATCTCTGCCCCCCAGCCAGCAGTATCCCTGCCCCAATGCTTATGCATTCACCAAGATTATGGGTTTCTTCTTGCCCACGACCTGTCTCTGCAGCACAGCTGGGCCTGGCATTCCTAATCAGCAGAGGTGTCCTCAGTCTTCCTGGACTCAGACTCCAGTTTCCACACACTTCTGGGAGATGAAAATTTCTGTGGTTCTGGCAGAGGTTTCAGCCAAACCCAGCTAGCCCCAGGAATCTTCCCACTTGGGTTTCTGTGGAGCTAGCTTGGAGGTGTTTGCCTCCCCAGCCTAGGGGTGTTCTTCAGATCTTTTTGGTTATCCCAGGAGGACCTGTTCTTCTGCCCCAAGTCTTCTTTGTGTTTCATCTATGTTTGCCCTGAGACACAAATTTGTTCTGTTTGTGGGGGAAATATGGAGAGCTTGAAATTTACTGATTTACTCTGCCATGTTGCCAGAATCCTCTCTCATCAATTTTATATTTTTTAGTAATTTTTTTCTTCAATGAGCTTTTGTTTCTCTCCCTCTCCCTCTCCCTCCCCCAACCCAATTTACCCAATTCTACTTTAGGATATAATTTTCTTCAAAATTTTTTTGGGCTTCTTTTACCAAATTGTTAATTTTCTTGCATCATTTTCATTTTTTTCTCTGATTTTTCCAATACCAGGTTTATTTTTCCTTAATACTTCCAAGAATTCTTGTTGGACTTAAGTCCAAATACCATTTTTTCTTTGAGGCTTTGCTTGTATCTGTTTTCATATTGATGTTTTCTTATGAATTTATGTCTTTGTCCTCCCTGCCCCCTAGATGCTTTATTATTGTTATTAGTGTTTGGTCATTTTCTCGCTTATTTCTTGAATTTGAAATTTATATTAAAGTTAGGTTCTGCTCACCTGTGTATGGAGAAAGTGCTGTTCAAAGCTTTAGGCTTTTTTCATGCCATTGTTTTCATGATTACCTCTGAAAAACTAGTTCTAAATCTACAAGTTTTTGGTGCTTACAAGTGGTGTGATCTGAGAACAGGTGTGGTCAACGCTCTCTTGGTGTGTGTTATGGTGTTTACCCAGGAAGGATCCTTGCTATTCTGCCGTGCAAACATTAATGTTCCTTTTGGCTCTAAAACTGTGAACAAATTTCTTGCTCTCCTGTAGTCATAAGTGCTAGTACTTCTCACCATCCTGGAACGATTCAGGGGCCCTGCTTGCTTATGATGAACCACAAGCACTCTTCCTTTCCTCCCTCCTTCTCTCTCTCCTTCCCTCCTTCTCTCTCTCCTTCCCTCCTCTCTCTGTCTCTTTCTCTCTATCTCTCTCTCTTTTTCTCTCTCTTTCTCTGTCTCTCTCTCCTCTGTCTCTTCTCTGTCTTGTCTCTCTCTTATGAGGTAATCAGAATTAAGTGATTTGCCCTATGTCACACAGCTAGAACATGTTAAGTGTCCTTGAGGCAGAATTTGGACTCAGGTCCTTCTAATTCCAGACCTGGTTTTCTATTTAGTGTGCCACCTAACTGCCCCCTATAATCTAATTTTAACCAGTTGTCTGAATTCCTTACTGGCTCTGTGCTGAAAGCTGCCATTGTTGCAGTCACCTCCAAGACCCACCACTGGGGCTATCACTGTATGTGCTATTCCTCAGCAATTTTCAATCATGTCTGACTCTTCATGACCCCATTTGTGGTTTTCTTGGCAAGGATACTGGAGTGATTTGCCACTTCCTCATCCAGATCATTTTACAGATAAGGAAACTGAGGCAAACAGAATTAAGCAACTTTCTGGGATCATATAGTTAATAAGTATCTGAGGACAGATTTGAATTCATGAAGATAAGTCTTCTTGACTGAAGACCTGTTACCCTATTCCTAAATGGCTTGTGGTAAGAGCTTAATAAATGCTTGTTGATTAATTGATAGAGATGAAATTAAGAATTTAAGTGAGGCTTTAAAGGATAGCTGGACTTCATCACTGTCATTACAATTTTTTATTAATATTAAGACTGCCTTGCAGAAGGTTGTGATATAATTGTTAGTAAAACATTTTAAGTTAATATTCAAAACACTTAATACAAATCTCTTGTATATAAGATATCATGCTAGGTGAGGATACAAAAGAAAAAAGTAATTAGCCCTTGTCCTCAAGGAGAAGATATTTAATGATGATGAAAGAAAACAAACATACAAGTAAGTAAACACAATTTAATTTTAAGCAGCACACATTAACAATTGAGGAGGGGGAAGGCTTCCAAGGAAAAGTAAAACTTGAGCTTGGTCTCTGATGCTAATTACCAATATGAATATGGGAAAGCCATTGAATCTCTTTTACCTTTTCACATCCACTTAAAGTGGAAATTATATTATCTTACCAGCAGTAATAGCTGAAATAGACTAATATATGTAAAATTGCTTTAACAAAAACTGAAATATTATATAAATGTTAGTTATTGTTATTACAAAAGATGTTAAAGATCCTAAGAGGCAGGGATAAGGAAGAAGAGCAAGTCAGGAACGACTGATTTGGGGAAGCAGCTTTAATAAATTAGTTTGAGTGAAACAATGTGTCCCTGAAGAGAAGAAATATAAAAATAAGGTTGAAAAAATAGGAGGGAGCCAGGTTAAGGAGAACTACATATAGAAGTTTGAAGAAAAGTAGGTATTTTATTCTAGAGGCAATAGTCAAACACAGAAGACTTGAGCAGGGATTGTATGATTGAATCTATGCTATAGGACAATGATTATGGGGACTGTGTAGAGGATGGACTCGAGAGGGAAGACTAAAAGCACAAAGACTAATTAGGAAACTATTGTAATAGTTTAAGAGGTCATAAACTAAAACAATATTTCTCTGTGAGTGGAGAAAAAGGAAATAGAAACAAGAAATATTATGAAGGCAGAACTGACAATACTTACCAACCAATTCAATATGAGGCTAAGGGAGAGGGAAGACTCTAGGATAACTTTAAAGTTGTAAACCTGTGTGACTGAAAGGATAGAGATATCCTCAAAAGAAATATGGAAGTTAAAAGGAGAGATGGCTTAGGAGGGAATGATAAGATCTATTTTGGACATGCCAGATATCACAAGCTCATAGGAAAACTAGGCCGAGCACTTAGTTGTTAATGCACAAGTGAAGTTTATGGAGAAAAAGGATTAGGTCTAGATATATAGGTTTAGGAGTTATCTATAAGAAAATGATAACTGACCATGTAAGTAGGTGCTATCACCAAGAAAGTATAGAGGGGAAAAAAAGATGGAGTCTAGGAAAATGCATCAACTTGGGAAGCATGAGAGAGGGAAATGGGAACTTTTGGGACTAGTACATAAGGATCTGGAGACCTCTATATAGGTAATAGGGAAGAAGAAGTAATAAGTAGATAAGAAGAAAATAAGATTTCTTTTTCTTCATTCAGGGGGAGAGTGAGAGCAAGAGAGAA